>CM022879.1:8277177-8305437 GCA_012654025.1 Pachypsylla venusta | reverse complement strand
CCCCCCCCAAAAAAAAAAATCTGTCCCTCAACTCAAATTTTCAGAATTTTAGGTTCAGTTGGTAAATCTCGAGATAAATTTTGGCCTTTTATACTTTGCCGTTCACTACATAATACCCTTTCTGGGACCTCCCGTGGACCCTATATGTACATATTTATGTAGAGAAGTCTAGTCGTAGACTGATCAAGTAATATTGGGGTGGTGAAACAACGCCATCAAGCTGGGGTACTGGATTAAGTAACGGTCCCTGTCCCAATGTAATGTCTAACGATCTACTGGGACAGGATCGCAGTCAGGGGGTGGTTTAGTGGGCAGGTCTGCACCACCTGCCTTGGAGATAGGGGATTCGGTAAAACGGGTCCTTTCTTTCTGGGGCCTGGGTGGTGTATATTAACCCCACACTGTTAATGAGCACTTTGTTCATATTCGTTCTTCCTGTCCTTCTCATTGCCTTTGCTACCAGGGTGGCGGAGCGCGTTGGGTGGGACAGCAGAGAATTCCACCTCCGCGGGAAACAACGAACCAAAAAAAATTCTAGTCATAGAATGCCCTGTCCTGTAATGGCTGCATAAGTTCTGATAAAGTACCTGATTTCCTTGTGCAAGTACTGTAGTTGTATTTTCTGGTATAATCGCTGGTAACTTGGTCAACTTTCTAAAAGAACAGTCCACTGTAATAATGGCAACCAAATTGACACTTGTGACGTCATCCACAACATTGTCCAACATGCAGATACAATCAGATGGACACTGGGAGTTGATTTTCTAATAAAAAAAGGAGTAAAATGCTAGGGTGCCTTCAGTATGGCAACCACGGAACGACCAGATTAACCTGGGTGGAAAAAAATATGGTTCCTCTAATTTGACCGGTATTTTTTTAGGTACAGATTTTGATGACTCTGGAGAGGTCATTTAAGAATGAAGTTGGCAGAATTCACGATTAGTTTATATTTATTTGTATTTTATTTGCGTCCATCTTTGCTCTACAGAAAAACTACTGGGAGTGAGCTTGGTGGGACGTGTGATAAGCGATTAGGAAAATGAACGGCAATAAATAAGACCATTGAAACGAGAAAATTGGAATATCTAGCACATATTATTTACAGACATCCAGGGAAATATAAAATTTTAGAGGGGAGCACCTAGAGGTCGCGGACGTATAATCATTTTGGATGCAAAATCAGAGATTGATACAGTATGTCCAACACGTCCCTCTCCAGGAAGGTTATAATTTAAAATGAATAAATTATTGATTACCATCATCCAGTAATGGACAAGACAGTTGATATGAACTTTGGCCTCAGTTTTACCTTCAAGATCCTCATCACAGACAGCACAACCTTGTTAGGATATTTCCAAGTGCAATACATTTCATTTTGATCTAAAATTAATTTCTCAAATTTTTCATTTGAAAGCCAAATTAAATCTTCTTTGCAAATAAAATGATTCCCTGGAATCAAAATAGGTAATAACGAACAGGGTGTTCGGAAACAAAGCGGGCTACTAGAAATAACTGAGAAATTTGAAAATCTCTGGAACACATTTTTTTTAATTTAAGAGGGGATTTTTTTCTGGTGCTCGGGTAAGGCCAATACAGTCTACCTGACTGTATTGGCCTTACCCGAGCAATTCCCCCGCATACCGCGTCTGCTGTTCATGTTTTTGCTCTAGGACGTTCTTACGCATTTACTAATGTTTGTTTCAAGAGTATATACCTTATATGCTAATTTTTGGACCTGATATAATATTCTAAATCGGCAGACGTTGTATTTTTAGTCATCTTAACCTTCCGCATAGATAATGTTATAATGAAAGAATATTGTATATCTTATAAGCTTGGCCTTAGAACGGCTACCAGTCTATAGCTATTTGATTGAACATCAAATGAAAGAGCTAGGTCAAACCCCTTGCGCCGGAGCAAACAAAATTTCTTGTAAGACGTGCAAAAGTTGGAAACCTTTAGGCTATGTTCAGATGAACGGGCGGTACGACGAACCGCGCGGCAAAAGATCTATCTAAATTGTCTACGGTACTAGTTCTACAAACTTGAATCGATTTGTTAATTTGATCCCGCGCGCTCATCTGAACATAGCCTTATGGGTATTAATTCCCTTTTTGGCATAACGTCTCTTTAACATCTACGTCATTCGAGGCGGAGGTTTTACCCTCCATTTGCTGGAAACTTTCAAATCTACCCTTATTGACCAGGACAAGCCTGGGTTGAGACGGGAATAACTAGCATCACAAAGGATCGAACGTATCACCTAGTAAAATCTCGCTGGACGTTACTTAACTTCATTAATCTTACGGAAACTTGTTATTTTACCTGCCAAATAAATATTTCTCAAAAAGTCCAGATTTTCAAAAATGTCGGAACTCAATGTTGATAAATGATTATTTCGTAAATCCAAACTTTTCAAAATTCTTAAATTTTGAAAGGAAGTTGATTTTAAATATTCTAAACCAATATTTGCAAGAATTAAAACCTGAAAAGAATTAACGGTAAGGGGTTAGGGATAAACTATTAATTCTGTGAACTAGAAATGAATGTTCATACTCTGCGTCTGTGTGAGATTAATGTCTCAAGTTGGGTCAAATTAGGTGCTCCAATTTTTAATGTCTTATCAACTATGGTTACCAATATCACTTAAAAACAAGAAGGTCGGTCATTGGTCCGAACCTGAGTAGAGCTGATATTACTTCGAAAAGGGAGCTTTTCTCTCTTTCTTTAAAGTTTTTGCAAAATTGAAGATCAAGGTAAAAAAGGTGTTCGGCCCTATTTTAAAAATAAATAAATATTGTTTCTTTGTGTTTTTTTTTTTACCTAAATCTTCAATTTTGCCAAAATATTCTAAACCAATGAAGGCACCGGATCGCTATGCGCATTTATCTCCATAGCAATTCATTGTCCCCACGAAGCTGAGTGGGCCCAAAAACATTCAAACCAGACTAGTGCAGTGACCAGTGAGCTTCCGGCCCTATTTTAATAACATCAGATCTCAAAATACTTCCAAATTATTTTATTTTTCAAAAATGTATTCTAATTGGCCAGCGAGGTCAAAATTGATCTTCCTGGTTTCTCCCATGGAATTGGTTATAAATTGAAACCCACTAGGAAAGGTTTTCCCGTTTTTGCTATAAAGAAATTCAGGGTTTTTCGAATTTTAAAACTATTCTCAGGATATTGAGCTGGACACCTTGTATGACACCCTGTATTTCATTCAATTTGTTGCAATGGACATAGGCTTGATTATTTTCAACCCCCCCCCCCAANCCCCCCCCCCCCAATCATAATAAGGATCACATTTAAGCTTGCTTAGAAACACACTGCGACCGATCCGGTCCAGACATAATCTCTGCTTGTTCAGCAAAAAATTAGTTTGTAAGTTATTTTTGTTCATTTATTTTTACATATTATTACTACTTTTTTTCAATACTGTTGTAGACTTAAGGTTCGAGGATTAAGATTAAGTAGTCGTTGATTAAAAACGTTTTAACTAATATAAAAAAATAGAAAAGAAAATAATTTTGTTAAATTGGGATACTATGTCAAGTAAAACCATAATGAGGTAGGTAATATATAATACTATATCTTCACTTGACTGTAAAATTAATAAAGATGTTGATTAAAGCTGACTAGTTTCGTGCTCTCCTGAGCACATCATCAGAGCTTTGTTGAATGAAGACTGTTTCATTGAAGCAGTCTCATTCAACCAAGCTCTCATGATGTGCTCAGGAGAGCACGAAACTAGTCAACTTTAAACAACATCTTTATTATTATTACAGTCAAGTGAAGATATAGTATTATATATTACCTACCTCATTATAGAAAAGAAACTCAAAAACACTTTATTAACGAAATTACAATAAAAAAAAAAGGTAACAAAAATTCGTATACTGTCCAACTTCGCAAATACCGTATTCAAAACAAGCGAAAAACTACGTAATTCACACACGAAAAATTCACTCGCTAAACACAACTATAAACACTTTTAAAACTCACTGACTGACTTCGCTTCCAAAACTAGACTGACTTATCACTGAACTAAAACAAGACTGACTTGGTTCCTACTCGTGGCCCCCTATTTATACATTCTTAACGATTTCTAGAACGATCCAGTACACAACCCTTCGGTAAACAAACTTTGCGTTCTATAAATATTCTTTTTTGTTTACCTAAACAAAACGTTCTGGAATAATAGATTTTTCTATATCTTTCTACATGTTCTCGAATGGGATAGTAAAAACACAGTACACATTCCCCCTTCACCCCGACCCCCCTCCTACAAGACTCGAGAAATTCTCTTTGTAAACAAAATCTCACAGAAGGAGAATAGGGGAAGTGTCGCGGTCTATATACAGGATGTTTACATTAGAATCACGATATTAGAGCTGATGCTTTATTCACTTCAATATTGTGTGTTTTTTTTTGTATAGAAATTATGGCATCCAGAGCTCTTCTATTTCTTGAATTAGAATCAGATTCTGACTCTGATTTTGAATTTATTGCTTCTTCGCTCAGAGGTGCACACTTGTTTTTTTTAAAAAAAAGTGTCAGTATCACCATGCAAGAAAGGTAGTTTGAAAACTGAGTCAGGTCAGCAACCCATCCATACACAGGAAGGCGACTTGGGTTGGATCAAGTCTGATCAGGTCTAAGTGTGCATACATTAATATATTTACCTTGCTCGGGTTTAGATACTGAGTCGGATCAGCAACCCATACACAGCGGATTCGTTCTGGACTCAGGAAAGCGACCCGGGTTGGATCAAGTGTAGTCAGGTCTAAGTGTGCAATGTGCATACATTAATTTATTTACCTTGTTCGAGTCAAGTCAGGTCCGGTCGCAGTGTGTGCTTACCTTCAGTCTGTGCAAAGGTGGAAAATCCGAAAAAAAATGACTGATATTCGATCTTGACAAGGTAAACTTCTCAACATTTGGATACAACACTAAAATTTCAGGATCAAATATTGAATCATACCATCGGCAAAGGGACAGGAAATGAATCAGGTAGCTGAAACAAATGACCAGACCAAAAATACATGTGTCTCATCTAACAAAAGAATGATGTATTCCATGAAACATGTAACGTACCAGTAACCCCATCTTAGCTGACAAATGGATGTATCCCATGAAACCAACATGTATACCAGTAACCTCCACTCACCTTCCAGAAGTATGTATCCCATGGAACCAACATGTATACCAGTAACCTCCACTCTCCTTCCAGAAGTATGTATCCCATGTAACCAATATGTATACCAGTAACCTCCACTTACCTTCCAGAAGTATGTATCCCATGTAACCAATATGTATACCAGTAACCTCAACTCACTTTCCAGAAGTAAGTATCCCATGTAACCAACATGTATACCAGTAACCTCCACTCACCTTCCAGAAGTATGTATCCCATGTAACCAACAAGTATACCAGTAACTTCCACTCACCTTCCAGAAGCATGTATCCCCTGTAACGTACCTGTAACCTCATCTTACCTGACAAATGCATCAATCTCATGTAACCAAGAAGTATACCAGTAACCTCCACTCACCTTCTAGAAGTATGTATCCCATGTAACCAACAAGTATACCAGTAACCTTCACTCACCTTCCAGAAGCATGTATCCCATGTAACCAACAAGTATACCAGTAACCTCCACTTACGTTCCAGAAGCATGTATCCCATGTAGCCAACAAGTATACCAGTAACCTTCACTCACCTTCCATAAGCATGTATCCCATGTAACCAACAAGTATACCAGTAACCTCCACTCACCTTCCAGAAGCATGTATCCCATGTAACCAACAAGTATACCAGTAACCTCCACTTACGTTCCAGAAGCATGTATCCCATGTAACCAACAAGTATACCAGTAACCTCCACTCACCTTCCAGAAGCATGTATCCCATGTAACGTTCCAGCACATACTAATCGTCTGCCTTCACTTTTTATATCACATTTATATATTGCCGAAGAACAAAGGCCTCCAGGTTCGGGGTTTAATTTAGTTAAATGAACCAAATGGCAGTTTATGATTATCCAAAAGCAAAAATAATACCGCCGTGGTTTCATAGGTTAAGTGGGTACTGTCTATAAATTCAGGGCATCCCGGGAATTGAGGTGAATTATAAAATATAATTTGATTCGGACCAGTTTTGGGAAACACCTTAATTTTACAAATAGGTTAACTAAGTTCTCCGCCGCTCTTTATCTGCAATCGACAACAGATTCACAGTTGTTCTGTGTGCATTCCAAAAATAGCAACAACACCTCGTATTATTGAGAGGAGTAATAAACACGCCAAATCTTCTGCGGTCTGACGGGAACTGGTGTGTTGAACGTGGTAAAGTTGATGGCCAATATCATTCTATAATCACAGGGAGTGACATGATTCTTATCTCAAGAGATTTATTAAGGTTTACCTTAACGGGAAGTTGCCCTATAGATGGGGAGCCGAGGATAGAAAATGTCATTGGAAATTACGAGTATAATTTAGAAACTCAATAAAATATCTCTCTTATTTTTTACCATATATCTTTCATTGTTTTTGTGATTTTTTTTCTTTTATTTCAGCTACTGTGTTTTCACCAGCGCAATTCTTATACGCAGGGCCGTACCCAAGATTTTTTTCGGGGGGGGGGTAATTTAATAAGTAATTTAGTAAGAAAGATGGTTGTCCTGCCCACTTCGAACGCAGAAATCGAGCTTTCTTAGACCGAACCTACCCAGCTGTTTTGAAAACTTTGGTCTAAGAAAGCCTGAACTCTTGTAGGAACACTATTTTTTACTAAATTACTTATTTGGGATCATAAAAACTTATTTCTAGGCATTTTTACCTACCATTTAGGTGCGACCGCAAAGGGTCCATTTTCACATTTTCCATCCTGTAATTCGTAGATCCTAGAGAGCTCTGGTATTCTGGAATGAACTTGCATTAACGAGACCTTTAAAACAAGATGTCACTTGATATAGACTTTGAAGCCAGCCGGTGCCCAGCCTGAACGGCTCGCCAAAAATGTATTACTCTAAAATTAATCCCCCTAAAATATAAGGGATACGTGTTTTTGCGATTTTTTATATTTTCAGCCATTCTCGAGATACGGGGGGTGAGACTTTATGGACACCCTGTATTTTCTGGAGTTGTGAGGATTAGGTCCTCAGATGGACAGACTCTGTGATTGAGACTCGCTTGAGAATTAATTGTCAATTTCTCGTTTTCGGTAAATACCTCTTCCAAGTTTGATTATATTTTCTGGAGTTGTGAGGATTAGGTCCTCTTTTGCGCATCCGCCCAGTAAATAGACTTGCACATTCTTTTTTTGACATATTTCTCATCTCACAATAACCCTGGCCGTTCTTTGGGATTGACTTAAAGCGATGTAGTCGCTTCAAATTTTCTTGGAGTTGGATTTGTCGGTTGCCTGCATTAGCGTGAGTTTGTAGTCTGAAGACCGCCCAATATTTATTGCATTTTTTTATTCGATTTTTGAATTCTTCGCACTTACGTTGATTTCCAAAGTGAGTGCGATTCCAACTCTCGTGGTCGATTCCAAATTTTTTTTTTTAAATTTGGCTTAACGTCTCTTTAACATCTATTTGTCAGTCAAGACGGGGGTTTTACCCTCCATTCCCTGGAAACTTGCAAACCAGCTACCCACATTGACCTCACCCAGCCTGGGTTGGGCCGGAAAAATAGCCAGTATTGCGAGAGCGCGAACCCACGTGGACACTCACATGGTACAACCTTTCTTTTGCTTAACTTCAGTGATCTGACGGGAACTACTGTATTCAACGTGCCATTTATTTTACTACAGGGTGTGATAAATGCTGTGATAATAAATTATTCTTTCATCAAAAATGGGCAGTAATAAAAGTAAAAGTTAGCCAATTCACTTAGTTCATATGAAAGGACGTGTACGCTTCTTCTTGGCAACAAATAATTCGATTAAGCTGGCAAATGAAACATTAATTCGCGTTATTCCTAAAACTAAAGTAAATTCGAGCTCGACCTTGTGATATTAATGACGTGTGAACACGTATTGAAGCGTGTACATGTAATTAGACAAATGAGACGTGACGTGAAAAGCAGGAAAATCATCAGAACACACGTTACATACATTAGAGACGCTCAGTTTTAGATTAATTAAGTATTAAAATTCTGCAATGGTATAATATGTAATATAATTTCTGTGAAACTGTTATATTTTATTCATTATAATCGTGACATACTCAGAATGATATAAGTAGTACATCCATAAAATGCAGAGTGAAAAAAATTGGGGCTCCAAGGAACCCTCCTTATTTACATTGAAAATACTCCCTAAAACCGAAAGCATGTATTAATAATAATAACCAGTAAACTGGTTGTATACTTCCCGGGAAAACCCCTTTTTACATGTAACAAAAATACAAAAGCTGAAAATACAAAATAAAAAAAAAAAAAATTAAAATTCAAAATCCATGTTCTGATTAGCTGCCCTCAGCATTCTGTTGAGGGGCAGATAGTACGTATAATTTGTGCCGCATGTTTGTACATGAATGTTTTGGTCCTTATTGTCATTAAATTTATGCAAATCCATTTGAATTAGAGTTAAGAACTCTTTTATTTTATTATAATTTTTCTGAATCTAAGTGAGCCAAGTGAGCCTATAGGTTGTAAATTTCATCAATCTTACTGGAAACTGGCAATGTGCCTAGCATGCTGGCGGCATTACCCCGTTGAATGGCCAACAACAAACGCTGTTTTAAATATTGTTTTGCGTTTGTGTTTCCTTGATAGGGATTGGTAGGTACTTAGTCAACTTTCGCTTTGAAGCTTCCTCGGCAGCTGCTCTTAGGATGTGCGAGCTTTTGGTGATGTAGGAGTCTGCCAAGGTGTTCACGCAAGTACAGTCCCATATCAAAGTTTGCCCTCTGGACCATGGAACCAGGGTCATTCCATCAGAGTGCTTTCCGTCATCCCTACTGTTAATATTTTATATTAAGTGTTATTATTATAAAAATATTTATATTAATACTGTTAATAAGGAATGTTAATATTAATTATTGATTGATTCCCTAATTAGTAATGCGAAGAGTCTCTAAGCTGTACTATGCTCCTTAAAATTTACGCGTTCTTTTGGGGAAAATTCCCAATCACGATACAATCAGATTGCTTAATATTATAAGGAAATATATTATTCTCCATTCGGTGGAAAATTACAAACCACCTACCAATATTGACCTCACCCAACCTGAATTTGAGCGTAAAAAGAGATAACAATTACCATGAAAACGTCCAGCGAGGTTTTTATTTTTATCTTGTGGGTGAGCACGCGCTCATGATATTGATGGGCTATTCACCCCTCTAGTCTGAGTAAAGTCCATTGTAGGTATCGGGTTTTATAAGTTTCCAATGAATGGAAATTAAAATCTTAGTCTAGAATGACCCAACATTTCAAAGAGACGTTAAGCAAAAAAAAAAAAAAAGGNCACAAGTAAGTTTCAGTGTTCATCTACAACAAATCAAAAGATAATAGAATTACGGAGGCAAAAACTATAGACAATCATAACACAAGTAAGTTTCAGTGTTCATCTACAACAAATCAAAAGATAATAGAATTACGGAGGCAAAAACTATAGACAATCATAACACAAGTAAGTTTCAGTGTTCATCTACAACAAATCAAAAGATAATAGAATTACGGAGGCAAAAACTATAGACAATCATAACACAAGTAAGTTTCAGTGTTCATCTACAACAAATCAAAAGATAATAGAATTACGGAGGCAAAAACTATAGACAATCATAACACAAGTAAGTTTCAGTGTTCATCTACAACAAATCAAAAGATAATAGAATGACGGAGGCAAAAACTATAGACAATCATTTTATAAAGGGAAACTTAACAAGGTGTACAAGTTGTCCAATAAAAGGAGCAGTGTTTCATTTTGATTCGAAATCTTTTAACGAGCCATCCCTTTTGTAATACCTTTTTGAAAAGTACCTACAATAAAATTATAAAATACAACACAATACTTACATAAATAGATTTTTTTTTTTACATATTTGGAAACTACTCTAAGTACCTTTAGAATAGCTCCGCTACTCCACAACCTGCAAGAACCAAACATATAGACACCCCCTCGATGCCTGAACTTAAGGAAAAGCTGCCTATTTCATACATTATTATCTAACGATATTTTCTGAATTTAAGATATTTTAAAAATCTGGTGAGAACATCACACGACTTTCCTCATCCATTTTTAATTTCAACGCTCTACTTTTCTCGAGATATTTTGTTTGCGGACATACAAAAACCACACAAAGCAATAAATCAAACTGTAGATTTGGTCTCTGGAACCCACATGAAAATTCTGCCTATTATGATATTTTCCTTTCTTTTTGCAGACCCAGAAACAAATGACCAAATTCCTGTAGATATCACAAAAAGAGTTGCACCACTCGCGAAAACTCTATTTAACAATCCCGATGTCGTAATAAATGATTTTACGTTCGTTGAACAGAGTCCAGACGGAAAGCTGAATATTGTAAAAAATTCTCAGACCAATACAATTCAAGTGTTAAACTTTGACGGAGACTTTGCAAGTGGGTATCAAGCAATTTATGACCAAAATACAAATACAACCCAGATTGTTGATGAAAAAGGAAATTTATTAGAAACAATAGAAGGAAACTATAAAATAGATGATTTAAGACCGAGAAGTGAAAGGTCAGAGGACAACAGCAGTGATTTTAGTTTAGATGATATTTATCAGAGAGAAATTATTGATAATCAATTTAAGGCAAAAGATAATTCTGATGAACAAAATCAAAAAAGAAACAATGAAATTAGTAAAAATCCAGAATTGATCAGAGATTATGATGATCCAGAATTGATCAGAGATTATGATGTGACTCAAAACTACTTAGCAGATTATGTTGATGAAATGTTTCATACTGATAATAAACGCAGTATAACGTCGAGCGAAAAACCACTTGAGGAAGAAATCCGTAACGAACCTAGAATTCCACAGGAAACATATTTTGAAAAAATCAAAACTGAAGAAGGTTTAATAATACTCAGGGAAGTAGAACATTTGGATTTGCCAAGGAAAATATATTTACTGGACACCTTGATAGAGATAATAGAATTTGAAAAAGACTTTATAAATTGTGCTATGACAACCAAAATAAACGAAGAAAGAAAGTTCGTACAGAAATGCTTGAGGGAGAAAGAGGAGAGACAGAATCAGTTCATAATTGATTTGATAAAGAGGTAATATTTACATAATTTAATCCCCTTTAGGTATCAATATTGGGAAACCAAAAGATTCTTCGCATCCCTGCTCAAATGTGTGTAATAGGAGCCGTCTTAAATTGTATCTGCCATTATGATAATAAGTATATTATATCTTCGGAAGTTTGGTGTTGATTAATTTTAGATTGGCTTGACAAGGTTCGTAAATGCAAATAATCGCCGATTAAATATTTATCGTTAGGTAACGAAACTGGACACGAAGATGGAGAATTTATTACCAATTAAGGTGTAGGAAAAATAAACAATTTGAGATAGTGAAAAAGATATTCTGAGGGTCGTGTTGACAGATGGGTACCACCTATAAATGCATACTTACCTATTCCTCTGTTGAAATGTTCACAGCCATGCTGACATAATAAATAAACTTGAAATACAATTGGAAGTGGCGGCCAAATTAGATCGAGAAAATGAATACATTTTTGAAAGACTTGACGAAAAAATTAAAATTGAAAATAAACTCATTATGGACTCAGTTCAGAAGGAAATTAATGATAACAGAAATATTTTGATTGAAAAAACGAACAGAAAATGTTATCAAAATTGTAAAAGAATAATTTATAGGTATTTAAGTGAAAAATTGGAACGCGAAATCAAGCAAATCATACAAGAAGTCTGTATCAATCTTAAGAAGGAAAGAGAAATCATTGTAGATCAAATAAACACAAAAATAAAAGACTAGCTCTAACCTCTAACCAGAAATCATACAAGAAGTCTGTATCAATCTTAAGAAGGAGAGAGAAATCATTGTAGATCAAATAAACTCAAAAATAAAAGACTAGCTCTAACCTCTAACCAGAAATCATACAAGAAGTCTGTATCAATCTTAAGAAGGAAAGAGAAATCATTGTATATCAAATAAACACAAAAATAAAAGACTAGCTCTAACCTCTAACCAGAAATCATACAAGAAGTCTGTATCAATCTTAAGAAGGAAAGAGAAATCATTGTAGATCAAATAAACACAAAAATAAAAGACTAGCTCCAACCTCTAAACAGAAATACAAGAATCTATGAATCAGGCTAAGTTTGAACTAATGGGAAATCACTTGGGTCATATTTTTGAAAGCTTTTCCTGATGACAAAATATACGTTTTGGTTTTCATGTGCGATCCACATAAGTATTAAAGTGGTAACATTGCATGTCTAATTTTCAAATACCTAATGTTCCCTCACATTCCAACAGTTTGATTGCTGTACCTAACACTTTCCTCTCTAGAGATACAGGGTTTCTGATAACTTAAAGACATCAGAACTAGCCTATATCAAGTTTCATAAAATCACACCATGCATTCGAAGTTTATCGAGGAGGTATTGACCGATTATTTTTATAGTCAGGTGAAGATATAGTATTTTATCTGCCTTATTATGGTTTTACTTGACATAGTATATAGTATCCCAATTCAACTAAATCGATTATTTTTAGTTTGTTGATTCAACAAAGTGATGAAAGCTAGGTATACACTATCGTGTTTTAAACGTCTGTTTAGCTGTTCGTAACAAGATAACTGTCGAATGTCTTTTCCGATTTTGATAAAATTTGCTTAATTTAGGGCCCTATTGGGCAGCCGGCCATTTTAACGAGTGCTATCAACAGTTCACAGACCTATTAGTTACTGACATTCTTTCTTTTAAAAATCTTTAAAAATTTGAAATAAATAATGTTTAAGCGTTGGCATATTATATCAATGGGGATTTTCTGATAAATGTTGTATCAGAACCTCATTGGTGTGAATAGGAGTGGTTAGTGGTGCACCGTGTAAGGCTGTAAGGTGTAATTGAGATTTTCATCTTTCACAAGTATCACACATGGATGGTTTCAGCGGACACATCTTTCACAAGTATCACACATGGATGGTTTCAGCGGACACATCGTTCACAAGTATCACACATGGATGGTTTCAGCGGACACATCTTTCACAAGTATCACACATGGATGGTTTCAGCGGACACATCTTTCACAAGTATCACACATGGATGGTTTCAGCGGACACATGGATGATTTCAGCGGACAAGAATTCTGAATATCCTTTTGGTAGTCCTTGTAATTTTATCCATTTAAATTTGCCTTCGAACATTCCGACAAGGTAAAATCAATGGAAAACAACGAACAAAATAATTATTTTTTTTAAATTAATTTTTAATAGGTAAAAACAAAATTAGAAATAGGTGATATTAATAGTAAATAATTAATCTATACACACAAACATCGAGAAAAATTGTTAGAGGATCAATCAGAGGACTTGTGTTATAAATCAAAAGGAACGATTGAATGAATGAAATATAGAATGCGAATCGAACTCAACTGCTCATACTATTTGAATAGTATGAGCAGTTGAATGCTCATACTATTTGAAAGCGTAAGCTTAAAACATCGATTAGTCATTCAAGACGGGGGTTTCACCCTCCATTCGCTAGAAACTTGCAAACCAGCCACCGACATTGACATCACCCAGCATGGGTTGGCCCGGAAAAATAGCCAACATCACGAGGGCGCGAATCAACCTGGACACGCACATGGCACAACCTTGCTGGACGTTGCTTAACTTCAGTGATCTATCGGGAACTGGTGTATTCAACGTGCCATAGACGCTGGCTACATGTAAGTTCTGATAGTTTCTAGAAATGGGATTGGCTTTTGATGTCAAAATCCAAGTGTTGGCAATTTTTTTGAGAAATTTAAAAATTTATTTGTCACACTCCCCTTCCCCCTCTTTGATCATAAGAAGGTATTTTATATTATTAATTCACAGGTCAAAATAATACACAGATATCTAGTTCCATTTTTTTTTTATCATTATCAGTGACGGAGCTATGGGGGTCAAAATGTGAAAATCATGATCATCGACAACTGTTATAAAGACAAGCCTTAATGTGACGAAAAATGTAAAAAAAAAAAATGGGGTGTTTTTTTTCGTGACCGAATCAAAAGCTCTCTGATAAAAGGTTCATGTTTTTGTATTGCACAAGAGCCGCATTTTTTCCCCATTAGTTCATCAGATTAAATCGACTACCAGTGGCGGATAATAAAAATATATTTAATTACCGTTCATCAGATTAAATTATTACGTGAATTCAGTTTAAATTGGCTAATCGACTACCAGTGGCGGATAATAAAAATATATTTAATTACCGTTCATCAGATTAAATTATTACGTGAATTCAGTATAAATTGGCTAATCGACTACCAGTGGCGGATAATGAAAATATATTTAATTACCGTTCATCAGATTAAATTATTACGTGAATTCAGTTTAAATTGGCTAATCGATTACCTGTGGCGGATGACAAGAATCAATCAATCAATAGTGGCATCATCGTATCCGATGGTAGCCAGAAGATGTATGAGACAGCAGCTCTAGATAAGTTATAGTATACTGCTTATGTTTTTAATTGTCATCATACATCCGTTCTTGGAGGCTGATAATTGACATGGGCCCCCAGAACCATGACAATCACTGCAATATAATTACGTCAGTAACATATGAGTTATAAACATAATGATATTACAGAGTTGCTTTCTGCGTTATTTTACACCATCAGCTCAGGTGGACTCGGCCCGTGAGGATGTCACCCTCAAAAAACTTCTTACAATCTCAAGTATGATTTACTTTTCCTCATGGAAAGTTAGCAAGTCATATATGGATTGGAAGAAATTACGCCTTCGGTAAATGTTATAGTATACTGACAAGAATATATATATATTAATTTGGCTCAACGTCTCTTTAACACCTATTGGTCATTCGAGACGAGGGTTTTACCCTCCATTCGCTGGAAACTTGTAAACCAGCTACCCACATTGACCTCACCCAGCCTGAGTTGGACGGAAAAATAGCCAACATCACGAGGCCGTGAACCCACGTAAACACCCACATGGTACAACCCCGCTGGACGTTGCTTAACATTAGTGATCCAACAGGAACTGGTGTATTCAACGTCCAATAGACGCTGGCTGCAGAATATATTTAAAAAATACGTGATGAACACATATTTCTGTTACCTTACTTTCCATTCCTAGAAGTTCAGTTCTTATCAGAAACTGAACCTAGAGTAGATTTTTTTTTAATCGGTGTCAGATAAAGTAGAACTCCTTTATGTATTCTATGATAGCATACAGATCAGCACTGCACAATGTAAACAAACATATTGACCAATAGGACACGTAAAAATTGAATTTTGAAACAGTTGAGCTATTCGAATTTTGTTTTATTATTTTCAATAATGAACCTTTCAAATCGTCACGAAAAAAAAAAAAAAAAAAAANGTAATGCAGGAAATATGTTTGGCGCTTTATTATTATTCTGTGAGCATATATCACAAAGTCCTCTTCAAAAAACACTTAAATAATAATTATATAAAAAGAAAAATATAATTATTTATTTAAAATACGGAGAAAAAACAAAAGAAAATGAAATGTTCTATCACCTATAAACTTTTTATTCTAAAAAAATAAATATAATTTTCATTAATTTAGAAAAATAAATATAAAATAATTTTCATTAAATAATAATAAAAAAACAATTAAACATTAATATCAAATTGTGTTGCTAGTGTTATTTATTTTTAAAAAAAGAACAAATATATAAAAAAAACAGAACGATCAAAAAAACGTTGCGGTAAGAACATATGAATAAATGAAATTGGGGCAATAATATGGCCCACCGAGAGGGGGTGGGAATGGGGGGAATCCCCCCGGGCCCGTGGTTTTTCGAGGGGCCGAAATTCCTCGGTGCTATTTTTTTTAAAAAAAATTTACCACCTCGATTACTTATTTATACAGTTTAAAACTTGATTGATTTGATTAATTGATCATGATTTGTAATTAATAGAAGTAATTTAACATCATTAGTTTATATTATACATCATGGATACTTATATTTAATGTTTAGGTTATTTGCTTTTGAGGATTCATAGATTTTTGTTTGGGGCCCGTAACTTTTCAGTTGGCGGCCCTGGGTCCACGTTTTGAAAATCACGCGATTTAATTAAATATCGGAATTGAATGTAGCAGTGTGAAAACAAAAATTTGGTATTTGAAGCGCTCGCGTAAAATGGCAATATATTAAAATTATTATCAACTGTAAGTTCTTTATCATGTTATAATCATTGAAAATAACTGTCCTTAGATAAAGGCACTTTTTGTAATTCTATTTTTAGTTGCAGTTAAACACCATACACTTTTTATGTCGTTTTAGCGAGTATCCATAAATGTGAATTTTTGACGTCCCCGCTCTCACCAGGTGGGTACTGAGTTGAAAATTGAGATTGGATCTTATTATTTTTTTTTTAAAGAAAAGTTAGGTATCTCCCAAATGTGGGTTATACATGAAAATTGATCCCTCCCTCTCAACGATAAAATACAATAATACAGGCTGGTCTATGATCGAACTGTTTTTGACGTAATATTAATGGTAGATAATATAAATATAATAAAAGTCAGAATAAATAATCAGTAATTCCAATTAAAGCAATAATAAGTTAGAGAATGGTCAATTTGAGATATTTGACCGAGAGCCAAATGTATCGCTCCGACACACATAGAAAATATGTCATTTTTCAATTAAATAGAAGATTTCAGCTCTTTTTAACAAATTTAAACAGGGTGTAACAAAAAATTCTGTTTTACTTGAACCAACATTTTCTATGGGCCAAAGAAGATATTTATTTCTCTTTAAAAATGCTCCAGACGCTTACCAAAAGAAAGGACGGACATATTTTTTTTTTTCGTGATTTTTTATAAACGATTCCTGAACGACAATATCACAATGGACTGTACGTCTCCAGTGGTCCCTCTTTGACGAATACAAATTCTTGGAACTGATTATTATTATTATTATTATTGCAAACACTACAAATGTATTTTAAAAAGAAACTATATAGGAAATAAATTAAATCAGGCTAAGCTTTACTTGAGTATCGTCTCAATTTTTGAGCAACATGTCACAGTAGTTAGGTTATTGCAAAAGTAGTTCATGAGTAACTTGCTATTTTAGTTAGGTTATTGCAAAAGTAGTTCATGAGTAACTTGCCATTTTAGTTAGGTTATTGCAAAAGTAGTTCATGAGTAACTTACTATTTTAATTAGGTTAATGCAAAAGTAATCCATGAGTAACTTGCAGGTTAATGCAAAAGTAGTTCATGAGTAACTTGTTATTTTAATTAGGTTATTGCAAAAGTAGTTCATGAGTAACTTGCCATTTTAGTTAGGTTATTGCAAAAGTAGTTCATGAGTAACATGCTATTTTAATTAGGTTAATGCAAAAGTAATCCATGAGTAACTTGCAGGTTAATGCAAAAGTAGTTCATGAGTAACTTGTTATTTTAATTAGGTTAATGCAAAAGTAATCCATGAGTAACTTGCTATATTAATTAGTTCAATACAAAAGTAGTTCATGAGTAACTTGCTATTTTAATTAGGTTAATGCAAAAGTAGTCCATGAGTAACTTGCTATTTTAATTAGGTTAATGCAAAAGTAGTCCATGAGTAACTTGCTATTTTAATTAGGTTAATGCAAAAGTAGTTCATGAGTAAATTGCTATTTTAGTTTGGTTAATGCAAAATTAATTTCCAAGGAAACTGAAAATGATCTAGTAGAGTATCCATTGATATGTGATCTTGGACACTGCCTCAAACTTTGTGTACGAGCAATTGGTCACATGGAACCAGAGTTATCAACACTCATCAACAATTAACCAGCCAGTTTCCTTAAAAACGTGTACTCTAGCGGGAGTGAAAAGTAAGTAATGACTTGAAAGCGTGTTCTCTAGCGGGAGTGAAAAGTAAGTAATGACTTGAAAGCGTGTTCTCTAGCGGGAGTGAAAAGTAAGTAATGAATTAAGGTCATAAATAGCGGTACTATAAGGATAAGTTCACTGACCGTGCGGTATCATATGAACAAATCGATACAAGTTTGTAGAACTAGTACCGCGCGGTCATGTGAACATATTTACTATTTAGATAGATCTTGTGCCGCGCGGTTCGTCGTACCGCGCGGTCATGTGAACCTAGCCTGATTTTTTACAATCAGTGGAATACTTCTGTGGTTTGCTCTGTTTCGACATGAAATACTTACTCCATCACGCCTCCTATCCTCACGACGAATGATTCCATTCACAATATCATATCTTGTCCCTTAGGCTAGGTTCACATGTACGCGCGGTACCGCGCGGCACAAGATCTGTCTAAATAGTGTATATTGTTTACATGAACCGCGCGGCACTAGTTCTACAAACTTGTATGGATGTGTTCACATGAAACCTCGCGGTTGCCGCGCGGTCATGTGAACCTAATCTAAATATTGAAACCATGGCTTTAAAGAAGAAGAATTAACTTTTACTCATGACAAAAATTGAGAAGACACTTTAAGGCCCTTTACACGTTCAGTTTTAAGTGAAGGAAAGACTAAACGGGCAAAACTTATCGTGTGAACAATGGACTGAAGTAACGTAAAATGTTTGCCATAAACCTAACCTAAAATCAACGCTTGTTCAGTCCATGTCTCCAGTTAACTCTACTGAAAGAGAACTTTATCCGACGAGAAATATCACTGGACTGGAGTTCGCACAGTTTTGCCGGTAAACACAAGCGAGTTTGTGTTAATTAAAACCGGTGCAGTCCTCCCTTTAAGTAAGAAGACTGAGCGTATAAACGGCCTTTAAAGTTAAACTTATTATTCAATAGATAAGATAATAGTTAAATTATTTTTCCATGCAATTAAAGAAAAGGCACATTAAAAAAAATTAATTAAACAAAATCAACATAAAAGGATTTGTATTTACATTATGATGTGGTCAAGTTAACACGAATATTGAACAACTAATTAATTTTTATTTAGTTTCAAGCAAAACAGGTACAATTTGAAATTATTTATACAGGGCTAACGTAACTTTCCCCTTAAACTTATGAACGAGTTGGGATATTACCTTAAAATGTTTACCACAAATCGTAAAATTTCAAAAAATACCAAAATCAACGGTTTTCGTATACATGGAGAAACAAATGTCAATTTTTGAGATTTTTAGAACTCGTACATTTTTCAAACACTGATACCTTAATTTTTTCTTTCTTAACAAAAGTTGTCGCGGAACCGCTTTCACATTATTTCAGGACACTCCTTTTACAGTCCTGTCATTTCGGAAACGATAAAATTCAATCAGATTTTCGCACCGGGCGAGATTTGAACTAACAACCTCCGGACCAAGCGTCAGTGGTCTTAACAAATCGCCCATAGAGATCGGCTACTGTGATAGCTACCGTCAACTTATATCCATAACATTTACGAGTTTGAAAATTGAACGAGTAACTAGTGCCGAAGCTATGGAGATTCAAATTTGTCAATTTTTTTTTTAATTTGTGAGTTTCTAGTGCGATATTGGGTGAAGATAAATATATTATACAATTAACAATTTTGCTTTCTATACAATTTAACGAATTTTTATGACTACTAGCGACTGATCAAAATGTATGGAGGTATTTTTTTTTTTTGGAAAAAATATATATTTTTACCCCCTTCTAAATATTCTTTTTCTAATCTTGTGTCGAAGAGGGGGGATGGAGTTGGATTTGAACCAACAGCCTCATGGTTACAAATCCACCGCCTCAACCAACTGAGGCTGTGAAAAAATGGAAAAAAAGGAACCTCGTCCATTTTGTTCCATGAAAGGTTTTAAACAATTCATAATTATTTTCGTTAAAAATGGGGATCTTAATCCCAAATTAAACAAGGGAGTTTTTAAATTTTGCAGAAGGAAAAAAAAAAAATAGTTAATTACTGAATATTGATCTTCACTCAACAGAAGAGATATTTGATATAAAAAGTCCTAACAAATAACCAACTTTAAAACTCCGAAGCTCCGGCACTTTTCAAATGAAAATAATGTTATAGATTTGGTTATACCGCTAAGTATCATTTTATTTAAAAAAATGTACAGTTTCATGTCAACATCAAAATTTGTCAATTTTTTGAAAATAATATTTTTAGGAAATTTAACCTCTTGATGATCATTTTAAGCCAATATCTCAACGCGTTTAAAAGTTTAGAGGGGGGGGGGAGGGTTTTTAATGATCACCCTGTAGAGGTTATGCTGTTTTGTAGATGCATTTTCATTAGGTCATCTGTCCTGTTTATCTCGTTTGTTTTGAACCAATATGCTTTGTTCTCTTTCATGAAGGAAAAAAATATAATAATAACTGACTGAACAAAGTGAAGTCTAGTTCCACAATAACTCTCGAACGCTGGTCCGAACTTGATAAGGACATTCATAGAATTCGGTGATTAATTTTTGGTCCCGTTGGGTCACTCCGGATCTCATGGAGGTCTACAGTTCTCATTTGGGAGAGGTTTACACTTCACAGAACTATTTGCGACTTAAAAAATACTCTCAACAAAATCAGTTTCTGATTTTGTCCTTCGTCGCCTTCTACAACTGACAAAGGCTAGATGCCTTAAAAGTATAAATTTTACATCTCCCTATTCACCAGAGTAGTAATAGCGGTTGCAAACCTGGTGTAGGCTCATTTTTCAAATTTCCCCATCCTGTACGTTATACATTCTAGATAAACAGTGCAGTCTGTGAAGGCCAAACATTGCATCCCTTAAAGTAAAGTAAGCCATGCTACCCCGTATAAAAGAAATAATTAATTTTAAGTATGTGAGACCTCTTTGTATGTGACGTCATATACAGGGTGTTTGGCTATAAATGGGACCCCTCAATATTTTCTAGACTTTTTACACAAAAAATCTTAGAAAATGAAGCACATTTCATGTGTCGAATCACAATTCAAAATAGCAAGAAATTGATCACTTTTCAGGTTTTCCCTCATTTTGCTTTTGTTAAAATTGGATGCCATTTTTGAAATCACCACTTTTTTTGATAACTAAGATTTTGTGTCCATCCACTTCTTCGTCGGTCACCCAGAGCCCACCAGTTACGTTGAAAGATGTCGAATCCGAATTGAAGACAGGAAAAAAAACTGTAACTCGGCTATGATTAATCTGGCTCAGAATTTCGTCAAATAAATATATTCTATTTGATCTCAGCTCCCCTCCATATTCAGGGATCCCATTTATAGCCAAATACCCTGTAAATTCATTGTAGACTGCGCTTTCTCATCGCAAGATGAAATAGCAAATTTTATGTTTTCACGTATGATTGAAATATCACATGATTGAAATTTTCACGTATGATTGAGAGTCACAATGATAGAAATATCAATTTTCAATTAAGAAAAATCCGTCATTACATGGGTTTAAACCGCCGACGATCGGCACGATGGTACTCAAGATTCAATATGAGCAATGCATTAGGGTACTTGCAGAGAACCGCACATGTACTTATCTCATAGTAAAGCGGAAAAACAATTACACAATACGTACATGTTCTTATGGTAGGCAGATTGCTCGATCGGCGGACAAACTATAAGAACATGTGTACGAGTATTTGTTTTTCCTTCCATGTATGCAAATATGTGTGATATGCAGTAAGATAATTAAGTAGACATCTGTTCGCGTGCACTCTTCTGCAGTATGAGTAGGTAACGCATTTTCTGTGAATCGAGAATAATGCCGAATAACTTATTAGCTTCCATAAAAAAATAATCATAATGTAGGAGCAGTCTTCAAAAAGGGACATATCTATCCATGGTTCTTTTTTGGGGACCTTGCATTTTTTAATCCTCCATGTTGTTTACTTTCTGTAGTAATAAAAACAGCTGTAGATAGAGTAAAAACAACATCAGCTGTAAAACCTTGATCAGCGTTTTCTCAAAACAAAGATTTTGCAATATGTCTAATCTTAGTGACTGCTTCTTATTTGAGGGCATCCCCATGGGAGCACAATATTTAATTTTCAATTTTTTTGATATTTTTATGAATTATTTTTTGTTAATTTTTATAATAATATGGACCTAATGATTTGTTTTTATTTACACAACAAACCTCTGAATATTGCATTGAGCTGTAAAAATCTAATGCTGGAAACGCACTGAGCGTAAGATTTTATTTCGCAGCGTTGTCATTGTGGAGTGCTTCAAAGTCCACTTTCTCAGAGAATAAAATCTGACTCAACTTAGAAGCAAATGATGCTGTTCAGCCAAAAACCTCAGAACCATTTTGATTGCAACAATTTTTTAGACGTTTTTATTAGACTGTGTTCGATTGTTTCCTCTTCAAAGTGTTCCAATAAGAAGGGCCGATTTAATGCGTATAACTTATTAAAGGGAAACAATGTTTATCTTCTTTTTTGCGGATTCAGTTAAAACCCTTTGACAATTTTAGTTATAGAAAGATTAAAACATAAAAACGCGTAAAAATGTAATAATCAATAAGGCAACTGTAACAGAGAAATGGACAAACATTAAATTAAAAGGAATTTATTTGTGTTAAAGCTAATGCTTTCTCACAATGCACTTCCCCATGTTATTACTAAATTTGTTGCCTTGGCTTGGATTCGAAACAACAGTCTCCTGGTACCGTCATTCTTACCAACTGAGACTGGTGAAATGCACAAACATGCGACACGAGTTCTTTTAGAAATCAAAAGTAGAAGAAAACTAATAAAAAGTCGAGGGGGATTAACAAAACATTTGTTACAACACCTAAAAATATTTATCTTCCCATTATTACTCATTGTGATTCAATACATATGTTAGTTAAATTTAAGAAAATGTCTACTAATTCCAATCGAGGTAATAAATTAATCAAATTTAGATCATTAGTATGAAAAATGGAAAAGTTTGCACCGTGCGTTAGTTTTGAGCAGTAGTGTTACAAAATATTACGATCAGTGGGTTTCCAGCCCAAGTGGAAAATATTCCAACAATGCGATGATGATGATGATGATGATTACAGTAAAAACATAAAAAACAAAAAAAAAAAAAAATTATAAGGTTAGTAGTTATAACGAGAGGAAAGAGACCAAGCGCTCATGTCGTGCTGGGGTGCTCTCAGACAGCCGCATACTATAACATATCATTGCTTATAAGGAAAACACACATCATTGCTTATAAGGAAAAAAAAAAATCACAGTGCTTATGAGAGTTCATATATCGATTAATACTTACTTGGCGTATAATAAAGCATGTTACTTGCACATTTCAAGAAATACATTATTTTGTTTTTTGGAGCACACCTCGATGTTTTGCTGATTTTTGATATCCGAAATAACTATTTTTTAAAAAAAAATTGACGTCTGCTATTTGTTGGAGAAATTTTAACGGTCCTTTCTCCTTTTGTACATCTATACGGTAAGGGCAAAGTGTATGATCCAGAATACGTTCAGAGAAGAACGATCAAATGGTATTATTTAATAATTAATGATAAACATCTTGGTTTATTATTTTCAAATAATGAAACCTTTGCAATCATTACGAAAAAAAAAACACTCCCCTCAGAATTTGATATTTTACGTTTCAAGGTACGTAGAATCCAAAAGTCGAATAAAAGAAATCCGTTTGTCCGCCGTGATAGGCATTTTTGCCACTTAGCGTTGACCGATTTGGATGAATTTGGTATAAGGTCCCATCTGGAGTCTAATTGAGCCTCGAAACTTTTGGGTGCAATCGAATGTACCTTTGGCAGGTTTTCCTGATTTTGGAAGTTTCCAATAATTCTGTCTAAAATGAGAATGGTAAGAGCCAGAGACTTGAAATTTGGTATGTATGTTAAGTTTAGAGTCTAATTATGCCCCAGAACTGGGGGGGGGGGGTATTTTTTTTAGCCAGTAATATTATAAACCCTTGTCACATTGGCATAATTATTCTTACAGATATGACCCGATTAGTCCGCTTACGACAACTTATTTAAATTTGCCGTCTCATACATGTGATTAACATCCGACGCGATGTATTTTTTTTCTTCTCTTCCCTACAATATTCCCGATCATACATCTTGTCCGTATCGAAGTGTTTTCATAATCTGTGACGTTACTGAAAGAAATAATAATTTCGAACTTTATCGCCTACAATAAAAACTGATACGATATCCGAATAAATAATAATTTTGAATCTGAGGAAAAGTATATCCTTCTTTAATCCTTTTCTTTTGACCAAGACCAAGTTCTTTCATCCTGGATTATACTCGGGAGGAAAGGTGTATCCTCCTTTAATCCTTTTCTTTTGACCAAGACCAAGTTCTTTCATCCTGGATTATACTCGGGAGGAAAGGTGTATCCTCCCTTAATCCTTTTCTTTTGACCAGGACCAAGTTCTTTCATCCTGGATTATACTCGGGAGGAAAGGTGTATCCTCCTTTAATCCTTTTCTTTTGACCAAGACCAAGTTCTTTTGTCCTGGATTATACTCGGGACTTTAAGCAAAATAGTGTGCTTCAAAAAACATAAGTAATCGGGTAAGTGTGCGGCTGTCTGAGAGCACTCGTCCAGTGGACAGGAGAATTTCTGAAATATGTAATCTTCTGAGGCATCTTTCACCAAATATTGATTTATAATGCCCGTCGTGAGAGTGAAAATTTTAAAGCCATTTTTTGAGACATCGTCACAGAAAATTATTATGAACTGTCAACACACGTCGAAGGATGAAATTCTAGAACACACACTCTTATGAGGAATCGTTCATTGCACATTATTTTGACTGTCAACACCCGTCTCTTGGATTTTCTAACAACACTAGTATGCTAATCTACGAATTACAAGAGTTAAGACACAGTAGAAATACGTTCATTTGCAAATATGGCAACATTGTCATTGTTTTCAATACATGTATTACTATCATCGTCTACAAACGTTTTTTTTGGGGTGTCTCTACTCTTGTAATTCCAAAAATAATTTTCTCCGTTTTGAAACTATTAATTTAACTAATTCAAAAATAAAAAAGAAATTAAAACCACAAAAAGTCGACATTTATAACAAAAAGACAAATGTGTGTTTTTTTTTTAATTAATTAAATAAGATATAGTACAGTAATACAAGTTAATATAGGAAAAAATTAAATTATAATTATCAAATATAGTAATAAAAATATAGTTATATATTTTATAAAATGTATTCAACTACTTAATCACTAAACTATGTACAATAGACAGAAGGCTTCAACGTAATTTAGATGTCTTGCACAATAGAAATACATGGACAACTCTTTCCACGCCCACTACCGGATAGAGGGTCTAATTTATTAGAATGGGAGGTAACGGCAGGAAAAGATACAGATTACAGCGGACCAAATTGGCTATAAATGGGACCCCTGATGATATGATAGGTAGCTGAGATCTAATGAAATATGTTTACTATAGCTTTAGTGAGTCAGAAGAAACATAGCCGAGGGTGGGTTCTGCGTGACCGACGAAGTAGGACACTAAATCCTAGTTTTTGATAGTGGAGATTCAAAAAATGTGGCAACTTTTTTCAAATAAAAGCAAAATGGGGAAAATCCTAAAAAGTGACCTATTTAAATTATTAAAAATTTCTGAAAAAGGAGCGTGAACCAAAATGGCGGCGGACTAAATTCTTAGAAAAATAACCCTTTCCGTAAGTCGAATCAAATTTAAATTCTTCTCCCATTTGCCTTTATTTTATTAAATTTTGACGCCATATTTACAATCACCACCCTCAAAAACCAGGATTCAGTGTCCCACTTTATCGTGGTTCACATAGAACCCACCAAGTGATGTTTGTTGTCCCAAAATGACCTTTCCCACCCTGTGTAAATCAGCTATGCTTTTTCTGGCTCAATAACAATTTAGTAAAAATGTTTCATTAGAGCTCAGCTACTTAACATATTTAGGGGTCTACGTTTCATAGAGCACTTTTTTTTAAAAAAAGTGCTCTCTATGAGACTATTTATTCTAAGGTTAAAATGTGTGTGTGTATGTGAGAGAGAGAGAAAGAGTTGTATAGTCCACCAAAAATACACGTCCACCAAAAATACACCAACACACAAACGGACTTTGTAACACTATTGGTTACAAGATTATGATTTTTGGAATATTTAGTTTTTCCAAAATTCACGACTACAGATTTAGACGGCCTCATGTAATCAATACTTTGCGGGAACTAATACAAATATCTGAAATTTAAATTAAAAATGTTGAATTTTTTACCACAAGCATAAAAACAAGAAAACTAAAACTTTGGTACTGATCTTTCGGTTGGAAAATGTTTTTAGAGAGATTTTCCCCTTCCGTAGAACATAATCTATACAGGAAATAGTTATTAAAACCGATCAATCACTTCATCTAGTTCATGTAAGACCTTTCTTGTGTAGAGAGAGAGAGAGAGACAAAAGGAAAGATTTATCTAGCATAACCATCAAAACAAAACAAAATAAAAAAGAATTATCGCTCTCCTGCTACATTTTTTCTGTCATCTTGGGGGGTCACATTAAATTATTTATATACAAAAATAATAATCAAGTTAAGTAAATTAATAAAAAAGAAAAGAATAAAACAACTAATGAATATAAATATTTATAATTTCTAACAATTATCACAATAATAATATATATAAAAAAACTAAAATTAAATCGGAGAAAAATACAAAAAAATATAAGTACACACTAATTGAATTAAGAATGTACAGGGGGTGTTCAAAAAGTTTTAAAAATCACGAGAAATTCTAAATAAGGACAAATATCATTTCTACTGAATATATATATATATATATATATTTTTCACTTTAAAATGAGTACTGAGTATGTTACGAGATGGAAATTGAAGAGTTTGGTACCAAAAGGGGTTGCCTGCAATTAAATAACAAAAAGAAAAATTCAGTGGATAAGTTTTTCTCGCTTCAGATCTGACCAGGGTGTTCAGTGATTTTACATAACTCACTACAGAAGACTCAATTATTACACTAAAACATACAGAAACAAATGTTTAATATGGGGTACCACAAACCGAATTTTGTGAAAAAGATGTAGATAACTTATTTTTGCACCGAACTTTTAAATTATAGTTCCAACTTTCCACTCTTTAATTAATGTGGCTTTAATGATGGGTAGACATACTCTATACTCCTTTCACTTTTCAATAGTGGTCTTGAAGAGTGAAAAATCTGAATTTATAAGTTCCCATCCCTCTACAACATTTTTACAACAAAGTCACTAGAATTCTTACAATCCACATATGACTTACTAACTTCCAAGAGAAATATAGATTATACTTAAGATATTGAGAAGTTACTTGAAGGTGATATCCCCACAAGCCGAGTCCACCAGAAGCTCGTTACGTTTGAAACTCATTCCCTTTAATGTAATTATTTTCTAATAATTAATATTACAGTAATTCTGGAGGTCCAATACATTTTTTAGTCTTCAAAAGAGATAACTGAATAACATTTAAAACTTTGGCATCAAACAAAGTCTAATTGTTTAAAACTTCATTAATCGAAAGCGATGAACAAAATATAATCAATCAATCAATCATCAAGATTGAAAAGAAGAAATTTATGTCCAATATTGCAATTAATTTTTATTGCTTTGATTCTTCTGCACAGCATTCATATAGCTTCCAACTGGCGAAGTTAGGGAAGCTTTATATTCATGTAAGGATTGAAAAAAGTCCACAGAATTCAACCTTAATGCTTGCAAAATGCATTTCAGACTTCAACAAATATATTCCACGGATTGCTTGGTTGGTCTAAAATATCCCTTTTGATTTAACAATTGAAAGATCAATTAACATTCTCCTGAGGACCGAAGGCCCATATTAATGATTAGTTTCCAAGAATGCATATATGATGGAAATTGAGAACTATAGAAGCTGATAACAATTATACGGCTCCAGTCTCATTCATACATCTTGATAGGCTACCATCGAAAATCTCAATGCACTCATTTATGTTTTATATTGAAAACATTTTTGAACAATAAAAATAAAAATGTTACAGTTATAAAATTAACTTTAAAAAACAAAAATTAATAAATGCAAAACAAAAGAAAATTAAATTAATTATTATAAATATATAAAGTGTGTTCAAAAAGTCCAGATCCCCCCCCCCAAAAAAAAAAAAA
>CM022879.1:8238668-8275233 GCA_012654025.1 Pachypsylla venusta | reverse complement strand
AAAAAAAAAAAAAAAAAAAAAAAAAAAAAAAAAAAAAAAAAAAAAAAAAAAAAAAAATGATCGAGCTTAAATATTATACTATTTCAATTTTATTTCTTAAAAATGTGTCTCTGATCTGAGACACTCGAAGGAAAAATCAATGTTAAAAGCTCGTAGAGGCCTACACTTGAGACACCTGAAGAGACTCTCTATAAAAGCTCCCATTGGCTTAAAATTTATGTACTATTTACATTATGTATTAATTTCATATTTTACCAAAATCGGCAATCTTAACAATGTAAGAAATATATATATATATATTTAAAGTAGAGTTCAAACAAGATAGTATAGATTACCTTTATTTAAAAAAATATTGTGTTAACACAAATTAATAATACATTTAATTTTAAGACACGAAGAGAAAAAAAAGTAAAGTGGCTAAAGACCAAAAACTCTTTATTTAAGAATAATATTGTGTTATGTAACACAAATGAATCAACCATTGAATTTCAAGACATGAAAAGAAAAGTGACCCAAGACCAAATGTCTACATCAGACATCAAATTATGGTCGTAATCTATGAAACATTAGGTAGATAATAATTATATTTGAAAAAATAGATCTATCAATATATGAAACATTTTGGAGGAGATCTAATGTAAGAAGTAATAAATCTAAATTAATTTCAAATTTTCTGACTTTTCTTTAAATAAAACAACTTATATGAAGTTTTGAGGTGTTTTTTAAGGTCTGCCTTGACTTCTCCTGAATATAAAATCTAGGAAAATCCTGATTGTGTAAATCCAGGTCCAGAAAATGACCAAAAAAATACAAAAAAATGAAATTTGATTGAAAATGTTTACTTTGTTGATTGGACTAGTTTATGAATTAGGAACTTTTGATTCAGTCACGAACATTCTTTCATGGAAATGAAAAATGGTCTGAGAAAACGAAAGAGATATAACTTCCTGTCAACTTTTCGATGAATTACTAATAATAAGAGTGATCAAATTATAAAAAATCAATTAATTCCTTGATACTCAAATTCACATTAAATAAATTAAATAAAAAATAATTGAAAAAATAATAAATTAATATAGGTTAACCAAAAATCCAATTGACTTTATAAATATGAAAAAAAAAAGAAATTTAAATTAAAACAAAATGTACAAAAAAATATCTGAATTTATCTGGATTAACCCTTTGGTGGCGTAGTATGTTTATATTTGAGTAAAAGTAAAGAAAGGACAATTACTATTATGTTTTGTCCGCAGAACTTTTTCAAATGTCTCACTCAAAGGGTTAAAATAAAAAATAAATCTATAAATATAACACATTAGAAATAAAGAAACATATAAAAAAAAAAATAATAATAATAAGGAAAAAAGAACAGCAATTAATAATTAATAATTTAATGATATTTACATTTCTAGTACATGTTAAATGTTAAAATGAAGTAAAAAAAAACTTTAGAATATATGTAGGTTATATAAGTAAACAACTAATACCCACCTCACACGATCAATATTATTGGGGCAGCATTTTATATTAAGTATCTACAACACCTAATATCTTCAAGCAAATAATGTCTTTCATTTCAGGTGGATTTTTTTCAGGACATCGCGTCGTATGATACTTTTTTCAAAGCGTTTTTAGAGTCAGATTTTTTGATAATTTTATCAGTAGGTTTATCGAACAAAAAAATATCACTGATTCATTCGCTTTTTTTTTTTTAAAAAAAAAAAAAAAAATATTGATTCAATATTATTTTTACAGTTATAAATACTTATCCTAAGCTAATTATAGCTTCTAAGAAACAGTTTGTCAACATACTCCAAATTTAGTCGCTGGCATTATAAATTTCGATTTTTTTTTTTTTTTTTTTGGTGGATAATTTTTAAAAGTATTCTGATTTTAGCCCAACCATCATAATCTAATTCCGTTGTTTTTTGCCCTTGCTATCATCTTAATGTAAGAACGCAAGAATTTTTCTAGGTAAACAAATCCGCAAATCGAACAAAATTAATAATTTACAGTTCACTCTAGTTTTTTTTACCGATTTTTTTTTTTCCTTTAGGCGCTTTAACAGTGTTAAAACTGGTCGTTCGCACATTTGTAACCTTTTGACACAAAATGTTACATTATATTTCTTCTTCAATATATATTGAGCATGTATGCGGGATACACAATTGACGAAAAAATATTGCTACGATAATATCAATCGTGTAAAAAGGGATTAAGTATTTAATTATATAATTATTTAGTATTATTATTACTATTATAAAAAGGACACGGACATGTTGAATTAAAAAAATTTAATTATCAATGAAAATATCAATTAAATTAAATAAAGAACAAACCTAATAGTCAAAAAAATGAAAACAAATCTGTCAAGTGTTAGTCATATTAGCATGTAAAACATTCCCGTTTCTTTCTGTGATGAATTTTGTATTTATAGAAATTGGGTTTACAATAACAATCGCACTAAAAATCGATCTGGTGATAATAATCATAATTCCTTGCCCAGGGTGCTTACAGATAACTGCATACTTGCTTATATATTAATGGATAGCAAACATCGTTGCATAAATGCTAAGATGTGTGCTATACAATAGGATGAGCATGCGGCTGTCTTCCAGCACTCTTACGATTCCGCAACCGAACAGACAGTGGTTTTGACCTATCTGTTACGCAGAAATAACCAAAATGTCAAAACTCGGAGTTTGCGATTAAGAGAAACCCGATTGATGTTTGTCTATCTGTTAAGAAATCTCATCTTAGAAACGGTCGGAAGAAGCAAGTTTAAATATTGACAGTTTATGTATTTGAGAGCCCTTAATAGCGACAATCACAGCATTACAAGGAAAACAATATTTTTAATCAAACACAACACGCACTTGACAAATATTTTTCCTTTTTAAAAAGAAGTATACATCTATTTTTTTTTTTTTTTTTACGATTCTTTTTATATCATTTAAATAGTGTAAAATGAAAATATCATTTAAATAATATTTGAATAATAATATTATACATATAATTTGTATTATACGAATATAATCTGAACAATATGAATTTTAAAAAATGTGTCTATCTAATGATTCAATTTTTTTTATATTACATATACAAAGACAGGCGGATGTCAATGGATGTCAGGCAGCGTAGTGTCAATAATCAAAACAAAAGACATATCGCGTTCAATGAAGACTGTTTGTCAGAGACCAATGTAAACATAAAATAACTTAGGTCAGCAGCGTAAAGTACAAAAGACGTGTCGCATTCATTGAAGACTGTTTGTCAGAAACCAATAAAAAAATAATGATCTTTGTTGTTCTTGTCACGCCAGCTGATAATAAATCTGGGGGAAACAATACAAATATTTCATATTAGTAGAGCGCAATATTTTCAGTCATAAACAAAATACAAATATTTGCCTGTATGTTACAATGTAGCTGATTGATTCGGTCCTTTCTTCATGAAATGAATGTAAATATATGCAAAATGATTTCGGTAAACTTTTAATGTTGAAAACATAGTGAACACAATGCGCACATCGTGTACAGTACCTATGTATGTTGAAAAATACTACATAGTACAAACCTCAGTAGTCCACTTGGCAGAGTAATCTTGAGGCTGTCGGTTCGAATCCAATAACCTCGGGATGACAATGTGACAAGCATATTAGCTGAACACAACTAAAATACTTTCGTACTATCATCTTAAAGTAAAAATGTTTGTTCTCTTATTATCATACGTGATGCGAATTATAGAAAAACAATAATTAAAAAAAAACATAGAAAGTTGCATTGACAAAGGGTCATTTTGACAAAGGCTGTTACATTTCACGTCTAACTTTCTTCGTTTGTGGCCAGCAAAGTAGTCCTATCCAAAGTAGTCCTAGCAAAGTAGTGCTACAATAAATAAAATATCTTAAAAATAAACTGTTTAATATTTATTTTTCATTTGTCAGTTTTTTTGTGTCACCCTATACAAGTGTAGACTCAGGTATAGCTACCCTGCCATTTCCCTGAATCGATATCATCTACTTCGTTGCCCTCATGACGGCTGGTTCTAAGCACCAGGACGACCTGAAACGCGAACGAATATAGTTAGAGTTAAGGACTATAAGCAGTAGTTCTGTAGATATCACTCACTTAAATTGTCCACCATTTGATACAAAAAGACCAAAACTAAAATGATGGTGTTGAAACCTTTTTGATAACCTCATGAAAGGCTATTCTTACCATTCCTCTAAACTGAATCTAAAAATAGGGAGAACAGTGTTTAAGAGGAAAACCGTAACAACGACAACTCAATTACCCTCACGAGGCTGAATTCTGAACAAATTTTAGCTAATTAGTAAAAATCCTCACACTTAATAATTAAAAAAAAAAAAAAACTTAATAATTAAAAGGAAAATATCAAATATCTTTATATATAAAAGCCACCGTCCTGAGTGACTGATCAACGTAGAGCCGAAACTATTAATGCTACAGACTTAAAAGTTGGTAGGGACCTTCGTTGAACCATTTTAAGTGTGCACTAAGAAAGGATTTTACAACAAAAAAAAAAATAAGGGGTAGAAATCGCGAAAAGTAAACAATCCCCATAAGAAATACATTGGTGCGAGAGAGATAGCATATAGCACGGGAACGGCCATGCCTCTAAGGCGCCAAGCTATAGGCCGTAGCGAAACACGAGCGAAACAGCTAGTATAGGTTTTTTTTTTTTTTTTAAAAAAATAAAAATAATCAAGACTTACTGGGTGATAAACAGTAACCCCTATTCAGCAAACCAAAGGCCCGATGGTTGGTGATAATGATGTGGTTTTGCAGCTGGACTCAAATATCCATACGAAGCGGTTACAGTTTGAGGGAACACTGCAGCTGGTTGCATATGCGCTGGTAGTGGATGCGAAGCCGGGTGTGTAGCGAGTAGACTGGCACGTGAGGCGTGATGTGCCGGCGGAGGAATAGCGCGGCTGAAAAATGAAAAAACAATATATCACTATTCCGTGGCTTAACAATCATTTAAATCGATAATGATACTTTGGAATCAAATAAGAAAAGAAAACATACCCTATAAGAAAATAGAATATAAACAGGAAAAAACTGATTACTTCTTCTATTTCTTCATTCAAATCAGTTAAGGGTGTATGTAATGATAGTCGAAAGATGGAATGCAGGACCTTTTTGTTAATGTTTTCGACGAAATTCACGCTGTTTCAGATCAAATAGGACCACAGTCACAAAACGATGCCATATGAAAAGAAATATTGGATGGACAAGAAATTTTCAAGATAAAAGTGAAAAAAAATTCTTCATTCAATAAAGAAAAGTTGTTGTTAAATATTAGCGTTTCAGACGATCAAAGGGGGATAAAATTACCCATATGTATATCAATCAATTAAATGAAAATTCTTACCCTGTAGTAAAAGCTGCAGGTACTTGCGGGGGTAGATAAGCTGGTGGCTGTGTGGTGGTCACGTACACCGCAGCTGCGGCTTGACGTCTGTATAGTTCAGGAGGATAATGGGCACCGGGTAAAGGAGACAGTCTCGGTTGAGGTGAGAGATGAGGGGCGCTGTAAATGTGGTGAATAGAGGCGGGTGGGTGCCAGTTGGTTTTTTCATTGTTGGCGTTCATAGAACGTTTGGAAATCCGTTTTTCACTGAAAAAAACATAATGTATGATAGATTGTTAATTTAATTAAAAAGAAAAATGTGTACAAATTAAATTTACGAACCACAAATTGCTTTCGTAAGTTACATTTCGAGTAGACGAAGATGTCAGACTAAAGTTAGGTTACTTTTCAGGACTAGTAATGACTGGTGGTTTATCATCAATACATAAAGGCCGTTGTCTGCTCTAATTATTTTTGTTGTAGAGGCACCAATCATGAGCTAAAGAAGACTAAAATCAATGATTGCTAAATTTTTTATTGTTGTTGTAGGGGCACCAATCATGAGCTAAAGAAGACTAAAATCAATGATTGCTAAAATTTTTATTGTTGTTGTAGAGGCACCAATCATGAGCTAAAGAAGACTAAAATCAATTATTGCTAAAATTTTCTTTCATCACAGAAGATCATCACCATCGCAAAAAATGGGGATGATTGCTCTAAGACGAAGTGAGCTTTCTATTGGTTTATATTGCTCTAATGATGGTCTTTGGCCGAACTCTTTAAAGTGCTTAAGTTGCCCTGGTACGTAGAACCAACCATCTGAAGACAGCCCTAGTTATTCGCAGGGATCAGTAACTTTTGGCTTTCTTTGTTGTCACTGGAAACTAAGATAAGAAAACACGAAAAAATCTTCCATGATTCAGTGGCATGTATTGTAAATTACCATATTCACATATTGTTTTTAGTCCTGTTTCGATTAAAACTATCAAAGTGCTGAATGGAACGTTTTTCTTCAGCCCCCTAAAATTTGAGAACAGGACTATAATTCCGTTTTTACTACTCCTTTTTTTTAGTCCGTACGACGCATTACGTCAAAAGGGCATAAAAGTACTCTTAATTCATAATTCGTTCGTCCACCGTGAGTGGTACTTTTGCTACTTACAGTTGGATATACGAGTGTTGAGACTGCGAAGTTGCCAAAACAAAAAAAAGTTTCTCTGTCCATATATGTAAACAAAACTCCAGTAAATGGTTGCGTCGACCAATTTTAATGAGAAAAATAAAAATATGGTCCCCCACCTATATACTCACTCATAGATATGAATGAGTTTACACAAAGGTGCAAATAAGGAAAAATATTCTGGGAACGAATGAATAAAAAATAGTTAAATAAGGATGATGATTATGAAGAAGAAAATGATGAATGCGAAAAATAGGGGGGGGGGGGGGGNGGGGGGGGGGGGGGGGAGTTAATTCATAATATTGTCACATCGTTTTTTTGACAAATCGGATATAACCCTCTTGATTTCAGTGTTAGATATATGTTTCGTGCATTCATTTTATCCACTCTCAAGTAAATCATTTGGCAGGACGTTGATATATATATATTTTTTTTTTTTTTTGAACATATTTTCTTTATTTATCCATATATTCTGTTACATTAATTCAAATATAAAATATTCAAAATAAAATAAAGAAATATGGTACCCAACTTGAAAACTCATTTATAAATGAGTTTGTGATGAATGAAAGCAGTCTGCTGTGGACGAGCTGTTTAATCAAACCACTTGAAATCTTGTTTCACTTACTTGGAGTACACTATACGAGAATCTTGCTGAGGTGTATAGTTACACGCAACGCCTCCATGACACACAGATGGGGGTGGATATTGAATTTGTTGATCAGTACAAGGTGGCTCTTGTTTAGGTATAATATATTCTTGTTGCGCTTTGGCTAGGAGACGTTTTTTCTGAGAGTAATGTTGTGACGGTTCGTGCTTAATGACAGGAGTGGTCTGATGCATATTGTAGACTGGCTACAAACATAGAAATAGAGAAGCAAAAGTTAATGTGTCTGCCACAGAAGCGTCTATGGCACGTTGAATACATCAATCAAATCCCGTTTGATCACTGAAATTATGAAAGGTCCAGCAAGATTTTACACGTAGGTTTCGTGCCCACAAGATGCTGCCTATATCCGTCTTGTAGGTCCTATAATAGATGTGCAAGCGACGTTAAGTAAAAAAAAAAAATCAGATACAGAACTTAAAGGCATTTTCCCTCATGTCAATAAATGACGGTGGACGACGCGACCGCCTAGTTCGAGCAAGTCGTAACTCGGTTTTACAGGAGAGCTAAAAACAAATCAGCTTGAAAAAGGTTTCATTTATTTTGTATTGTTCACGGTTCTACAATACGCGCTTGATATCTTAAAAATATCTTTTTTGGAAGAAGAAGAAAAAATTGATACACGACTTTTTCGAGTTGGCCCGTCACGTTGTAGAGATCCTCGTGAAGAACATTGGATTAGTTTGATAGAATATTATTAGTAGGTACACGAGGCTCTTAGAAAAGCTTTCATATTCACAAAAATAGAGAAGAAACTCTACATCACATGACAAACAGCTTTTGAGGCTTTGTCAAAATTTAACCATGCGTTCCGAGAGTTCTTGAACATTGAACCTCAGTTCGTTCGGACAACGATGTATTTGAAAAACAGTCTTCTAGGGCATATGAAGGTCAAAATTTGGGAGACTTCATGTTCAGCTCACCTGTTGAGGGATGGTGTAAGGTTCTTGTTTCTCGACATACACGTTGTTGTTCTTACTGGCAACATATTGTTGATTGGGTGGTGACATTGCCGGAGTAGGCGGTACAATATGTTGTAGAGAGGCTTGCATTTGTTGATTGGCATAGTAAGAATTTTTTTGAGGTGATCTCTGATCTTCGGTGTCTGAATCATTTACCGTCACACAAGAAATAACATTTTTACGTCTTGAATTCGCGTTTGCGGGGGTTGTGGTGTTGGCCGCGGTGGCCGTGTTATTGTTGGTTGTCGCAGTGTTGTTTTGGTTACTATGGTGATGATGATTATGTTGATGGTGATGATTGTGATGGTGATGATGAGTGACGTTATGGTTAGGATTGTTGGACACAATGCTACCGCCACTACTTGTGGTGCTTGGTACCGAAGTGGCACCATTTGGATTAGCATGAGAAGTGTTTGCATTTGCACGACTACACTGTTTCACTACGCCAGGGTATCTGTGACAGAAAAACAAGGAAATTAATTAAGGTGAAAATTGGCTACAAAAGCTAGTTTATATTGTGGACATGTAATACGACTGTGTTGTACTCCCCTATAGTTCCTCGGACCGAGACCAATAATTCTTTGCAAACCATTGATATCGACCGAGTTCGTTCATTTTGTTTTTCTTCGATTATTTATGTTGTTGTAACAGCGGCGTTTCTCTAAAAATCGGAGGTCTACCGTAAACGATCAAATTAAAATGATCGTGGTATACCAGTGGAAAAAAGTCAACCTTTCTTTCCATTTATAGATTCATATATATATATAATATATTTTTTTTTTCAAAATTGTAGTAACAGGTTGAATTGATATTATCAAAATATTTTGATAGCCTCTGTCTAAAACTATGATGGTTCCAGATTGTTCCGGTACGCAGAACCGGCCATCGTGAGGACGTTCAATTATTGATGAACCTCTGGAATCGACCATGAAGAACAAACCTGCCCTCGAAATGTGATATTTGACGTTTTGGTACGTGGAATCCAAAAAAACAAAAAATCGTTTGCTATATTTTTTTTTCCTACTGAATATTTTTTTTGGATTATGTTATCAGTTCGTTCTGTTAACCCTAGAATGACCAAGGGGGAGGAGCAACATTTTGTACCAGGGGCTTGATATCCAAGCTAATTGTCAAAAATATGATTTATTTACTTATGGTAATGGTGGCATAACCCCTTCTACTGATAGCTCGAAAATGTTTGCCTCCCCCCCCCCCCCCCNCCCTAGTCTTACTTGGTACAAAAAATTTAAAAAATGTACACTTTTTGTTTTCCACCTCATTGAATCCCTGGAAAAATAAATTGTTAAAGCCATTGTGCCTCTTAAAATGTACTCTGCCGACTTTTTTGGCCATACTGATCAAAAAAGTCAGCAGAATGGACTACTAAAAAATAGCGAATTCATAGTATGTGTCATTTGTGTAGAAGACACAGACTCGGACTATCTATCATTTGTTTCTTTTTCAATTTTTCTTATATTTTTGAGATGAAAATAAATAAGGTTAGTTATCCTACAATTAGTCGGCAAACTCATGTTAAAGGTAATTTTTGAAGATTAAGTTTTTCCTTTTTTTTCCTACTTTTTCTTGTTTTTTCAAGTCCATAATTTCAAATAAAGAGCTTAATTTCATTTTATTTACTTTGAATGTTAATTATAAACATTGTTTTTCTTATTTAAACTAGTTTTATTATAGCTAAAAACTACCGCGGGTACATTTTGCTCCCCCCCCCCCGGTCTTACTTGTGACNTTTGCCCCCCCCTCGGTCTTACTTGTGACAAAAAATACATCGGTATTCTAGGGTTAAGTACTCACCCTTTCTTATTTGACTGCGCTGGCTGAGTTTCATCTTCGCTGTCCGAAATAGTGATGACAGATACAGCAGGCGAGGGAGTATCATATATTGTTATGGTCGGCTGTTTAGGGTGATGATGTTGAGAGCCGCCATGTGGGTTCAAACTACTCGCGTGTTGGGCACTCGAAACAGGCGTTTGATGAAGTTGTTGCCAGTGGTGACCATTGAGAGGCGTATGAGATGGTGGGATCCGAGCAGCGCGTTGATGAAGTTCTGAAAATAAATAAAAACATTAGTATCAGAATCATACAAGATTTCTCGCATAGGTGATTTCTTGATATTGATAAGTATGTCATTCCCGGTATGATTTTTGTTGTATGCAACGCTCCGTCAAGTGTCACGTGATATATATCAATATTTATAATACAACACTCTACGGTCAGCATCATTCTTATTCTCAGTTTAGCAGAGGGTTATTTCTTACCTAGTTCCAATATGTTCAAACTAGCTGATGCTCGTATTGTATGCGACCTTTCCCGACGCGGTAGATTTCCTTTTGGTCATTTTTTATGGTAACCGGCCATATATTGTCGACGAACAAGGGAAAATTTCACATTTATCCTATAGGTTTTTTGGGGGGTCCAGTCCCGATATTTTTTTGATATCCCTTACGGTTAGGATTGTCTGATTGTACCGTTAAAAAAACCGTCAATTTTGGCGATAAATTAAAAGGAAACTGTGTTTGGTGTTACGTTGATTATGAATCAGGTACGTAGATTGTCATCCACTATTCACCGTCAAAATGTTTGTTTTTAAGCTTTAATAACTTTTATGAACGCGATTAACACATATGTCGGAGGGACAATTTAAGAGCGACAGCAGACCGGACACTTCTGCTCATTGCGTCGTGCAATTGTGAGAAATGGTTTTATTTGTTTGCACTGCTCACCATTAAGTCTGTGTTCATTGGGTGGTGAACTCTCCTTTACTCTCTTCTTTACAGGACTCAGCTGTGTAGTTTCTTTCTTATCAGAAGTGTGTCGTGTGGGGACATTCAAGTAGTGACCATTAGACGAACTGTAATTGTTATAATGATTCTTTGACGAATTACGTTTGGACCAGGTGTTCTGATTAACAGCAGGACTGTTCGGATCCATAATTGTGTTGTAAAGACCCACATCTGCGGCGAAAGCAACAGGTCTCTGATCCTGAAATAGTCAAACAAGAATGCAATATATATTTCAACTTGATTTTTTTTTCGGGGGTAAATAACTTGGCATTTAATCTGTAATTTTTTTGAGATGTTTTTTCGTTGAAAATATAATCCATGAAAAAAGTACGTGAAACAGAATATCATTTAGAAGATAGTGTCTATCTTAGGGAGAGAACCTCGTATTATTTATGAATTAATAAAATCCCCACCATGAAAGCGTCCACTAGTATGAATTTTAATATTGAATTTTTCAATATAATTTAATTAATGCTTCTGGAATTATTTTACCAATTGCAACTTGAATGTTTTTCTTTAGAGCATCAATTTTATTTAGGCTTGTTGTTCGCATTCACTCGAATTCGAAAGAAAACTAACAAAAAATTTAATGAACTGAGATCATATGAACTTTTCCTAAAATGAAATTTCGATTGCAAAAATGTTCCTCGAGACCGTTCCAATGGGAGTATTGTATTAAACCATGGAAGAAAAATCCTCTTGTGGAGAAAATGATGGAACATTAAATGAAAGCATTGCTTACCTGTGACAATATGGACGAGTCAACAATTAATGGAAGAAAAATCCTCTCTTGTGGAGAAAATGATGGAAACTTAAATGAAAGCATTGCTTACCTGTGACAATATGGATGAGTCAACAATTAATGGAAGAAAAATCCTCTCTTGTGGAGAAAATGATGGAACCTTAAATGAAAGCATTGCTTACCTGGGACAATATGGACGAGTCAACAATTAATGGAAGAAAAATCCTTTCTTGTAGAGAAAATGATGGAACCTTACATGAAAGCATTGCTTACCTGTGACAATATGGATGAGTCAACAATTAATGGAAGAAAAATCCCCTCTTGTGGAGAAAATGATGGAACCTTAAATGAAAGCATTGCTTACCTGTGACAATATGGACGAGTCAACAATTAATGGCCGACTCCATTCATGGGTAAGTTCAGAGAGTGGTTGTTGACTCCAAGAGGGTACAGCCAAAGTCATTTGTTGAGACCTGTTGGTAGGCCAAGATGATGTTTGGACGGCTAACATTTGGCGTCCGGTCGGTTCAACCATAGACACAGGAACATACTGTTGTTGGGCCGCAACCTATAAGAAAAGAAGAGGACAACATATATCATCAATTTTCTAAACTAATCCATTTGGATAGTTTTATTGGACGAAAAATGAAGCAGGAGAAAACCGGTGAAGGTTAAGTTGGACTTATGATTTAATGGAACCACTTACGGGTCCTTTACCCTTGAAATAATGTCTCGTATAAGCGAGACATGGCTGAACAAAAAGACTAATCTCGCTGATTGGGGGAAAAGTACGTATGTACAAAAAAGTACTGCGTAATTGAGTATGGCAATGTTTTCAAAAGAAAATCACCCTTAATTACTGGTCGGAGACAACTCTTGCTTTTATTTTGTAATAAAAGGAAAATATTTATATTTCATTGGATGAGATATATATATCATACCAATTTTAATTATACACAGACACGGAGCCAAATGTGTTTCTTGATAACAGTATTGCAAGTACAATTCAATTCTGGGGACCAATTTTTTCTTCTTCAACATGTAGGTATACTAAAATCCCCCCCAATCTTGGGTAGTAAAATTAAACCAACCTGTTGTGATATATTAATAGACGGTTGAATCTGTAACTGTGGGGGAGGCTGCTGAGTGACCACTGTAACATGTTTGGCTGGAGATCCCATTGCTTGGTAACCAGGACAGAGAATGGATAATTGATGTTGAAATTGATCTGCACGCGCAGAACTGGTAGTGTACTGACGAGGAACGCCGCGTCCATTGTAGAGTTGATACTAAAACCAGACAAAATCAGAATATAACTAGGTGTGTCGAGGGACAAAAACGGGCGGAGCCATCCGTTTCACCCCGAATTTTCGCGCACCACATAAACTTTAGCATATGGCTCCATTATTCCGTTAAAACAAGATTTTTTGAGAATATCCCACCTTTCTTGATTTCATCGTGCCGTTGAGCAGTAGGTCCTATTTAAAGCGCAAAATAATCGGCCGAAAAATCGGAAACGGTTCAAGATATCGAAAAATAGATATATGCTCCCTTGGGTATATGCAGAATATGAAGAAAAAATTTTCTTCATATTCTGCATATACCCAAGGGAGTAGTTTTGTAGGAGTAGGGTAACAAAAGTTTGCAGTTTGTAGGGAATACTAACGATCCCGGATTCGAACTTGTAACTCTGGAATGGTTTGTCAATATTTATTAAATTATGTCCTAAATTAAGTATTCAGAAGCCACCTAAAACTTTTTCGCCATGAGTTGATATGTTGCCGCGACAAAATTTAAGATATCGGACCATGACTCTCTGAATTTGGTAAATAATCGGAAAATCGGCCGAAAAATCGGAAACGGTTCAAGATATCGTTCTGAAAATAGATATATGCACCCTTGGGTTTATGCAGAATATGAAGAAAAAAATTTGGTAAAAATCGGTTGAGTAGTTTCGGAGGAGTAGGGTAACAAAAGTTTGCAGTTTGTAGTGAGTATAAGGCTACGCTTCGCTCCGCCCAATTATTTTTTTTAAATAAGAAAAAATATTATTGAGGATGTTTGTAGTCATTTTGAAATATAAGAATTTCTAATTAATTTTGTATGGACTACAAGTAAATTGATGAGTCACGAGCAAACTAAACCATACACAATCAGCCTAGCCTCAGTTCACTAGAAGATGTCGTAACTAGGGATTACGATCCCGGGATCCCGCCCGAAAATGGCTGAAATTTTGATCCCGGGATTCGCCATCCAATCCCGGGATTTTCGGGATTGACAGTGATATAAGAAAAACAAACAAAAAACATATTTTTTTATTGAATTTGAAAATGAGGCCCCAATACATCAACCTTGAACGTTACATGAAAGTCGATGTGCTGCCATCTGCCATGCAATAAAAAAATGCAAGACCTTTTTAAATCCTTTTCTTCTTTGTGTAGACCGAATGAACGGATGACCGATGTGTTGTTTGTATGACTCATGCGAATTATCTAAAAATAGGTACCTAGCCTTTTGGTAAATACAAAGCAGTCGGTATTTCACTTGTTTCAGTTTCTTTTATAGTCAAAAGACTTGTAAAAGTGTGCAAAGGCTTAATTTTTAATGTTCTAATATATTCTAACATCTTTTTTGAACGTAACAACTTGTGTTCGATTTGACTTTAAAATGGACGGTTTTATATCGCACAAAAAAGATTCAGATCCTTCATCCGTTTGGAGTCATTTTTTAGTGTCCAAAGACGGTAAAAATGCAAAGTGTAAAAAATGTGATGCTATTTTGAAAACTCTTGGCGGTTCCACAAAAGGACTCCACACACATCTCTCAAGTTAAAAACTTGATTTTATTTTATCTACTTATTAATAGTAACTATACCTAGTTCTACTTGATTTTTGGAAGGTTGCCAATTTTTTTCTAATCCCGGGATTGTGATCGTTCCAGTCCCGAAACTTCGAGATTGTCAAGAAGATTCGGGATCATAATCTCTAGTCTTTTCACACCATGCGAGTGTGACATGACATAAAGATATATGGCTACTAAAATAAAAAAATAATCTGCTTGGTTACGATTTTACGACCATGTCTCGCTAAACAACTGAATTCAATTTATTTAATGACACTTGATTCCTATATTTCAGTATAAGATTCCTCCCATTAATTTCTATTTTCCACTCTGGTACACAAACTCTGGAAATAAAAATCGATAAGTTTTACCTGAAGCGTAACATTTCCTGCTGCTGGAACCAACACCTGAGCGGGTGCTGATGTGTTCGAACCGCTCATGTTATAACTGTTACGTCTGGTCACTTCCATCATCTGTACACTGGCTTTAACATTGTTACAATGGGCGTAGTCCACAAGATGTGCGAGCGTCACAAATGCGTGATTTAATGCTTCGCCCGGTGTAATACGACGCTCCTGGAAATACATTTTTTGTTTAGTTAATATTACAGAATAACTCACCGTCAATCTTAGCTTATGATTAAAAATATATATATAAAAAAAGAACGTTCAAATAGTGGTTGTTTCTGCTTAGTGAGATAACACCCCCCAAAAAATTGTAGAAGAAAACATATTTTTTTTTTTTACTTGCGAGATTATGATCGTTAGAAATGATTCGATTTAGAAAATTTAATGACTCGTTGAATACGCGGGATCCCATAAGATCACTGAATTTAAGCAACGTACAACGGGGTTTCACGAAATGTTTCTGACCCCGTCGTGATATGAATCCAGGCCTTCTGTCAACAATTCTAGAGTTGTTCTCGCAACAAAAACCAATAGACCACAGTGTCTCTGTCGTTCTGACGTATTGATATTAAAAAAAAACTCACCACCTGATCCATTGTCAACATTCTCTTCAACAAATCAATAAACTCTCGTCGATCCGCTTTTTCTGCCAACAATTCGCCACCTTCAAGATCTGTAGGCACATTGACCTGCCCAATGTCATCCAAACAATTAAAAATATACTTTCTTGCTTCTTTCGACTTAATGTTCGTTTCGGATTCATGTTCTTCCGGGGTCTTTAATCGCCAGAACGGATATGTTGAATCCATATCTCGATAGAAGAACTTGGCTGTTTTGGATGCGTTGTTCAGCATATGTTCGGTTGGTAAGCCCTGTGTCTGACTGATGTATCGGATCTGATCATACTCGGACGAACCTGGGTACAATGGCCATCCGAGGAACAGTTCTGCAACCACGCAACCTAAGGACCACATGTCAATCGCCTCACCAAATGGTAATCCTGAGGAGGAAAAGATCAACTGTGAGATAAAAACATTTCTTTTTCAAAGAAAAAATTAATGAACATTTGGATCAGTAAAGAAAAGGCCGTTTTTAAGGGTCTTCCTTTTAACTAAGTCCATAATGTGACACATGGGTTTAATATTTGGATTGCACTCAAAAATGTTGGTCCATAATGAGATCCCAAATATGACACACATACCGAATTCCGAGTCCGTGGCACTTATCATTCTCTTTTTAGACAGGATAAATGAAAACCGCTAAAAAAGCTTTATCCAAATCGGTCAACACTAAGTGACAAAGGTGCCCATCACGATTCCAAAGGTTCATTATAAAAATAATAAAAGACCCCCTCCCCATATTTAGGTATTCACAAAGTAGTAAATAATTAAGTAGAATCCAAAAATTACATTAAAAAAACACTTGACAGCCACACCGAGTTGCCCGAAATTTGGAATATCACATTTGGTATCTTTATTTATTTTTCGTAGTTGATTCCAAAGATTCATTACTGAAAAAGTTAAATAAAAAATACAACACTTACCCAAAATAATTTCAGGAGCACGGTAATATCTGGACTGCAAGTAAGTATTGCACACTGCTTTGCTCACATGTGATGCTGACCCAAAATCAATAACTTTGACTCGGTACGGTTGACGAACGGGATCTACCAGCATAATATTTTCAGGTTTTAAGTCAGCATGAATAAGTCCAAGTTGCTTCAATTTTAGAAGGGCTGTCAGAACCTAAAATGAAAATAAATCCAACAAATGAGATTTGATATCTTCATTCATTAATTAGCTTCATTGTATGAATATTGTCTTCGTCCTGTCCGCCTTCAGCTTGCCTACTCAATTGTCCTCACGAGGCTGAGTGCACCACGTAACACATTCAAACACAAAATCGAAATAATCGAAGATTTTTGTAAATCTTGAAAATTCCGACCTCCCTGATTATTTTTTTTTTTAAATGTAAATGTAAGTAAGCCCTTATTTTATTCCAACCTTTATATTAAAGAATAAAATTGGTACCATTCTATTTAAAATTGTTGAGAAACAGCAACACTTTTGTTTAAGAAATGCCATTTCCGGGGACCGAAGCTGAATTTTACTATCACCAATCTACTGGCTTTGGCCCCTTTCTATCCCTAGGAAAATCAGATTCAAAAATTACAGGACAGAATATCTCTTGTATTCCATGAAAATACCCTTCGTTAACCACTAGGCGAGGTTCTTTCATTATGTCTAATCCTTAGATGTTGGACGTAAAACACGCCCAGTATATTGCTTGAATAATAAGTTCCAGAAATATCCTGTGTGGTATCGACTCTTGCGTCAGATATTAATATATTGCATCAAAATTAAACAATATTAAGTAGAACAAAGAAATCAAGTTATACGATGTCGAAATGTTATAGCGACATGCTAAGAGAACTTAAACAATATTAATTGTTTAGAGTTAATACGAAATTGCTACTGGCTGAACTCAATACCATCAGCCAACAGAAAGCCGGGAATGAATTTAACGGTCGATCTGAAGGGAGAACTTCAGATCGAGCATCAATTAAAATGAATTCTAATTCTGATATTCGACGATTAACAACTAAGTAATTTTATAAATTATTTCCAAGTCCTGAATTCCAATAAAGACCAACTTCGTAAATTTTAATCATTGGTAATTTTCAACATTAACATCTTGTTGTTCTTATTTCTAGTATAGTTTTCTCTCTCAGGTTGGGGTCTATCTTAAAAAGGAGTTTATAGTAACTCTTGGAACGGATAGGCGGGGAACAACCTTTTCCATAGGAAAACCAGCTTCCCATACCAAAATATACCCAACATAGAGAGCTCTATTTTTAAGTGGTCATATAGGTACTCAATAAGAAAAAAAATCCTGCATGAGCTTGGGATTGTACACGCGTCCTTCTGATTATCAGACGAGCGCTTAACCGCTATGCTACTGAGTTAGTAGCATAGCTAGAAACTATTTCCGTCTAGCACTCGTAACCTCGCCTGAAAAGTTGACGAAAAGGCGACACATATTTTTCATCAACTAATGCAGTAACTGTTATCTAATAATACATATTACATAGGATGACAAAAGTGGAACAAAATGTATTGATGGAAAATATTCCACACCTCTCCGTCCACACGAATTGCGTGTGAAACTCTAGCCCGAGCTACCCACCACTAACTTATCTTACTCAAGATTAAAATTTATAGCGTTAAACCTTCGGGTTTTTTGTCTCCTTTTTTCGTTCATTCTGAGCATAAAAATACTGAAAATCTATACCTGTCGTTAAGATAAGATTTCTTCAATGATAAAAACTAATATACTCAATAGATGGTTTTATTGCACTGCACGTTATTTTTTCTTTTTTAATGTTTTTTTTTAAAAAAAAAAAAAATCTTTGTATCATGATTTATTTTTTGTAAAATATATATAGGACCCCTATTTGGACTGTGAGGGTAAAAGGACTCTTCAGTCTCATCCTCGCAGTATAAATAAGGTATAATAATAATTATAATAATATACCTGGGGAACCGATCTACAGCGTGACTCACTTTATGTAGAACACTCAAATATCTCAAAACCCGTTGGAGATACGAAAACTCGGTCAATTCTCTACATGTGCATATTATTTTGTATTCACGCTGGCTATTATAATATTTCTTTACAAGAAATCTACATATAGTTTTTGGACCCTATTAGCTTACTAGTTTACAGAGTTTTTTTTTTTAGATGGAAGAAATCTACATAGAAAACATTTTTTCAGTTTTTCTAGTACGGAGCCTTTTGTAAGTTTGGAGATCCACTTTAGAACTCAAATGAGACCCAAATACCAAATATCATTAAAATAGGCGAACGCTAACTGTCATTCAGCGGACGAACAGATTTATGTTATTCGATTTTTAGGCTTTACGTACTACCTACTCTGAAACGTAAAATATCAAATTTTGGTAGAAGGAGGTAATTTCTTATTTTGGTGTAAAATCAAAGGTTCAATATTGGAAATAATAAAAAAAATTTGACCAAAGTTTCATGATAGTGGGAGAGCATATCATGGTGACATCGATGAATGTTTTAAGTTCTTAGGGCTAGTTTAATGGTAAGTTTTTTTTTTTTTTTTTTTTTTTTTTTTTTTTTTTATAGAACCATGTATTGGGTAATTTCTTATTTTGGTGTAAAATTCAAAGGTTCAATATTGGAAATAATAAAAAAAAATCTGACCAAAGTTTCATGATAGTGGGAGAGCATATCATGGTGGCATCGATGAATGTTTTAAGTTCTTAGGGCTAGTTTAATGGTAAGTTGTTTTTTTTTTTAATAGAACCATGTATTGGGTAATTTCTTATTTTGGAGTAAAATTCAAAGGTTCAATATTGGAAATAATAAAAAAAATCTGACCAAAGTTTCATGATAGTGGGAGAGCATATCATGGTGACATCGATGAATGTTTTTTTAAGTCCTTAGGGCTAGTTTAATGGTATTTTTTTTTTTTTTTTTTTTTTTTTTTTTTTTTTTTTTTTTTTTTTTTTTNGCATATCATGGTGACATCGATGAATGTTTTAAGTTCTTAGGGCTAGTAAGGGTAAGTTTTTTTTTTTAAAAAAAAAAAATAGAATAAATAGAACCATGTATTCCTTATTGAATATTTGAATTTTCTATTAAATTCTACCTACAATTGGATTTTTTCTGTTTTAATTATTACTGAAACTATCTCAGGGATAATGGCTGTAGAATACTCGATTTTCACTTTTTGTTCCATATTTATCTTTGTTAGGAAACATTAATTATGATCACATTAATGTGCTAAGTGTAAGGCCAAACAGAGAATGTCAAGCGTAAAAGCGGTAAGCATCAGAGCGTCATTTTTTTTATTCAATCTTATTTTTAAAGGCGTACTCTATTTGTCATGATTCCAAAATTTTGGCACAATTTATTTTATGTATATTTTTGTTGAATTTGTGTATTTGATATATATTTGTGCTCCCATCACACTAATTGATGAGACTTTCAACTAAAATTCTTTGCTTTCAAATAGGATTTTATTTGTTGTGTATTATACCATAGCAACCAGATATTTATCTGTAATAAATATAAAATTGATGTTTTCTATTTTTTCATTACGATTTTTGATCGAAAGTTAATTTTATTTTTCTTGTACATTTTCGATATTTGAGGACTTGGGCGTCCACAGGCCTTTCAGAAATATTTTCTAAGGTAAGCTTAATGAAATCGTTTTCCAAAACGATCAAAAAACCATGACAAACATGTTTGTCATGCGTTTATATAACAAACGTGTTTGTCAAATAGTGTCATAGTACCTTTATGCTGTTGGCCATATCAACCTGAGCGTTTGAGTACTGGATTTTTAACCCTTAGATATAAGATTTGATTTTTTGAGAACTGAGCGTCAAATGGTGAAAATGATTGGAAGGGTACAGATCGGAGGGATTATTTCTGGAGTGTCGCTTATCAGTATGGTTTACATAAAATGCACATTTTGAATAAATGGTGAGATTTAAAAAAAATCCCCGACACCTTTTAGAAAGAATCCTTTATATGAAAGAACGAATTGCACTTAATTCAACGAATTTACCCTTACTTACCTGTTGCAGAATGGGTCGAATGTATTTCAAGGGAAGTGGCGAGAATTTGTTTTGCTTGAGAAAATCGTACAAATTCTGTTCCAACATTTCGAACACCAAACAGGTGTGGTTCTTGTGTTGGAAACATTCAAATGCGCGCACAAAATTGAACTCATCTGCACTCTCTTGACTGAGACGGCTCAGAATGGAAACCTAAAACGAAACGAGAGAAAAAAAATCAAAATCCGTTGGGTCAACCGTGTTTGAAAGTGGCGAGTGCCACATTTTTACATTAGCTCTCAAACTTTTAATTCTAAGCACCACCAGTTCCAGCCAAAAATCTTTTCGTTAACATCAGGTCAACATATTTATACCATTTATCCGAACCAGAATCCAAAAATAGGAAGAAATGTTGATTTTAAACAACGCTACAACGAAAACATTAGCTATCAAACAACATCACTTCTAATTGAGTTGCTCATTGATTAATTGATTTGACCAGGATTTACCGTTAACGCTCGGTGACGGCCCTCAATTTGGCAGATGCTTAAAGAAGGGATCAAACAACGATTGACCAGCCTACACTAATTTTCTTCTTCTTCTACGGTAACTTTCTAAATTCTATTTGCAATTTGTCCTCGGCGATGGTTTACCATGCCACAGCTGTCAGTTCACTGCCTCTTTTCTTCTCTCCCAAATCTCCCTCCACCTTTACCTTCCATCTCTACTATTTGATCTATCTCTATCTTTCTNCTGAAAAAAAAAAAAAAAAAAAAAAAAAAGATAAAACCAAGAACAAATAGTCAGATTATTTCATTTAGAGAGTCCTCCCATATAGTTCAGTAAACATGGTACTTTGGTCAGATATGTGAAAAGTCGGCTAGTTTAAGCCGTCATAAAAATGTGCACGCTAAAAAATCAACTTTATATCGAACGATGAAATAACTTTCTCTGTTATTTTACATCTTCAGTGAAATTCTGGCTCGTGAGGACGTCAACTAAATGGGGTCGACCTTTGTAAGCGAGTACAGGCTTTCTCTATTGTCTCTTAAATTCGCGCGTATACGAGGTGACTTTGGATTTTTTATCGGGAGCCTGAAATCGAACTAAAACGCTTGCAAAGTACGACCGGGATAAGTTAACTTTTTGGAATGTCAAGCGTGATCAATACTAAATTGCACCTATTACCGTAAAAAAGACACAAACACTCAGTACTTGATTCAAACGACCTAACATACACTCGTCACTTGATTCAAATTTCAGTTACCGGCATGTCATCACAGAGATTGCACTTTTCCCTCATCATACCTAATTGACACACTCATTACTTGATTCAAACGACATTACATACACTTGATTCAAATCTCAGTTACCATCACGTCATCACAGATATTGCATTTCTCCCTTATCATACCTACTTGAAACACTTGATTCAGACGACATTAGATACACTCGTCACTTGATTCAAATCTCAGTTCCCGTCACACATCATCACAGATATTGCACTTTTCCCTCACCTTACCTACTTGAAACGCTCATTACTTGATTCAATCTCAGATACCGGCACGTCATCACAGAGATTGCACTTTTCCCTCATCATACCTACTTGATACACTCATTACTTGATTCAAACGACATTAAATACACTCGTCACTTGATTCAAATCTCAGTTACCGGCACGTCATCACAGAGATTGCACTTTTCCCTCATCATACCTACTTGACACACTCATTACTTGATTCAAACGACATTACATACACTCGTCACTTGATTCAAATCTCAGTTACCGGCACGTCATCACAGAGATTATACTTTTCCCTCATCATACCTACTTGACACACTCATTACTTAATTCAAACGACATTACATACACTTGTCACTTGATTCAAATCTCAGTTACCGGCACGTCATCACAGAGATTGTACTTTTCCCTCGTCGGTTCGTACCTACTTGACTCGACATACATCGTGAAATAACAATTCGATACAATGATAGTGGCAATAAAAATAAAATCCAACGACACCGTTCTATTTAATTACGATACAGGGTGTTGTGTTGAGTGAGGAACGAGCATATCCCATGACATTTATTCGAAGGGAATACCTAGGATAAGTTCTTGTAACGAGCATATCTCACGACATTCATTCAAAGGGAATACCTAGGATAAGTTATTGTAACGAGCATATCCCATGACATTCATTCGAAGGGAATACCTAGGATAAGTTATTGTAACGAGCATATCCCATGACATTCATTCGAAGAGAATACCTAGGATAAGTTATTGTAACGAGCATATCCCATGACATTCATTCGAAGGGAATACCTAGGGTAAGTTATTGTAACGAGCATATCCCATGACATTCATTCAAAGGAATATCTAGGATAAGTTATTGTAACGAGCATATCCCATGACATTCATTCGAAGGGAATATCTAGGATAAGTTATTGTAACGAGCATATCCCATGACATTCACCTTAGGGAACACCTGGGATAAGTTATTGTATGCTACGGTCAAACAATGCTATGTGGACCACTTTGTATACTTGTAAACTCAATCCCTCTTCTAGGATTTAGTTTACTAATATACAAAGCCTCAAATGAGCATTTTGTGCTGGGAAAGAAGCTTGTATGGCTACTTAACCCAGGACAGTCGGCCTTTTGGATAAGTATTTTTCGCAGGCGTCAAGCTTGAGATGTAGTAGCCCCATGCTCAGTCTCCACGCAAGAAAGGAGTTGCAACCACGTGAGGTTTTCCGTTCCGGGACAGACTCTAAGGGTTTGCCGTTCCGAGACAAAATACATAGGACTGTTGGGGGGTAGATTTTAGTCAGTAAGGATCTGACATTCCGGGCTATTATCTAGAGGACTAGCACGACTTCATGGGAAAAATATTTCCCTATCATTCCACTCATCCAACAGTAAACTTCACATTTAAAAAAAAAGACATGTGGACACTAGTGATTCTAGCCAGCGTGGCACGTTGAATACACCAGTTCCCGGTAGATCACTGAAGTTAAGCAACGTCCAGCGAGGTTGTACCATGTGGGTTCGCGCCCTCGTGATGGTGACTATTTTTCCGGCCCAACCCAGGCTGGGTGAAGTCAATAAGGGAAGCTGGTTTACAAGATTCCAGCGAATGGAGGGTGAAACCCCCGTCTTGAATGACCAATAGAAAACGTTGAATACACCCGTTCCCGATAAATCACTGAAAATAAGCAACGTCCAGCGAGGTTGTGCCATGTGTGTCCACGTGGGTTCGCGCCCTCTTGTGATGCTGGCTATTTTTCCGGCCCAACCCAGGGTGGTGAGGTCAATGTGGGTAGCTGGTTTGCAAGTTTCCAGCGAATGGGAGAGTGAAACCCCCGTCTTGAATGAACAATAGTTAAAGAGACGTTAAGGCAAATTAAAAAAAAAAAAAAACAAGTGTCAAAAATTGCTTCTTCGACGCTTGGATCAAAAGTTCTATCAAATACACTGACTAGAATGATTAGCCGCCCACTTTGTAATTTTCAATTTCTCAACAATTTTTTTTTTTTAAATAAGAGGTTTTTGCACAGACTAACTTGATTCCGCTATAATCTCTTTTAATGCATCCTGACATCCTCTCTACAAATAAAACGAAAAAAACTATGTGGGCGGCTAATAGTGCTATAAACTAACTTTTCACCTAAAATGTCCAAATTTTTTTACACTTAAATCACTAGTCCCATAGCCCCGGAAGTTGGGGTGCAACGCATCGGCGTTATTTCACAGAAAAACATAGACCTAAGGCTACTTTTTATTCCACATAGAAAGACTGTGCTTCAAAGAGTCCCCTGACAAAGCGAGCGGAGCCTACCAGTACAAGTGAAATTAACATAATTTGAAGTAGCATCTGTTTTATACGCCACAATTATTGGGAGTTTGAATTGAGAAAACATATTCAGAATCTTCATTTTACTTTAAACATTGGAAATACACTTCAACTGCATCTGATCACAGACGAGACAGTCGTTCGCGCTGACTCATCGGCAACTTTAGGAGTCATTCAAAAGTTCATGTTCCACTTTTTTTTTTTTTTGCTTCCGAGTTATCATCAAAGGTATAGAAAATTTCATTCAGGGGTTGAAAAAAAAAATTGTCCCCAACTTCTGAAAAAATCCGTATCAAACAACAAGGAGGACAATTGGTTTTGTGTCCGTCCGCCTGTCGTGTTCGACAAAATTCGTGTACCGTTCTTCGGCTTTTGATGATTTTCAGAGCAAGTCCCCAGATGATCCCATCGAAATTGTCGGAAAACTTTCGCCTACGGATAAGCAAATTTACACCAAACTTGAGATATATTTTAACAGCTATTATTAAAATATAACTTGAATACAAATATTAAAATGTATGTACGGTAAAATAGAGAAGTGGACTGATTTTAAATTATATAAGAAATAGTTTTGCTGGAAAGTTAAGTTCGAAATTATTGACACTAAAATTACACATAAAAATATTAACAATAAAAATAAGAGAGACGCACACTCACTTCACAAAGGTTTGAGATGATCTAAATTCGGTCCCCTCATTAGAATAACTTGTTGGGTGTTGAGATTCAATACACTAATCAGGACCGGAGCACAGGTAGGTACGAAGGTGTACACACGCGAGTACCGAACAATGTATAAAGCTCATTTACACTGTCCGAAGCATTCGTCGCAAACGGGGGTGACGAACGAGCATTCGTACGAGGCTCAGACAGTGTAAACAGTCGCCGCGAGCCGATCAAGGTCGAAGTCAATGCTCGTTCGTGTTTGAGCCTAATCCGCGCGATGTCGGTTTTCCGGCGAATCATCAGAGGAACGCTCATTCGTCTTCTAAAAAGGCGCGTACATACTATGAAGAAGAAAAAACACACACACAAACCTGTGGTCTCCAAAGAATCCACTTGATAAAACTCAACGGCAAATAATCAAAATTTGCACAAAACCACCAGCATGTTATTGAGGACATTCATGGACACCAAACAACATTTGGAAACCGAAAATTTGTTGGTCAAAGTCCAAAATTAATTTCACAATATCCATAATAATATGAAGTTATATACAGGGTGAGTCATTTAAATTAGAACAGTCAAATATATCGGAAACCCTGTTGGCGATATCATAAAATAGTGTAACCAAAGAAATATCGTGGTAACCTCCATGAATCATTTTAGAGATAACTAGCTGTTTCGCCCGTGCTTCGCTACGATTCTTATATTGCTATTTTTGTTTTTCAAGGACAATGTAAATTGGGGGGAAGGTATTTTTTTATGTCCAACCTATAAATCGCAACCTTTAAAGGCGCCTTAGAGGCACGGCCATTCTTACTTTTTATTTATTATTTTCTAAATTTTATTTTACCCGTTTCCGGTTTTGAACTCGTAACTCTGGAATGGCTGGGCCATACCTTTGCAGAAAATGTCCTTTTGCAGAAAATGTCCTAAAATAAGGACTAAAGGGTCACCTAAAACTTACTCGCTTTGAGTTGGTATGTGGTCGCGACAAATTTTAAGATATCGGGCCGTGACTGTCCGATTTTGATGAATAAATAATACATTTGGCCGTAACTCGAAAACGGCTTGACATATTTTAATTCTGATAATTTTCCTGGGTTTGTAGATCATGATTTGGCGGGGGGGTCCATTCCCATCAATTTTTCGCTATCTGCTACCGGTTGGGCTGTGGTATTGTAACAGACAACCCCTCATACCTAGGTACATACACACAAATTTCTAATTTATATATTACAAGATTCACACGCAGATGTTTATAAAAATGTGCAATGGTGGGAGAAATTTTTTCGTGGTCGATTTCAAAAGCTCGTTGTTGCAAATAATTAACAAAATACATGGATCCATTTAAGAAAAAGATTTATCTTTTCTTCCTCAAGGATTCATCGAGGTCACCACGACCTCAATATTATGAAATTATTTTGCATCCTACAGGATCTGAGATATTTAACTGTAATTCTACTTAAAATGACTCACTCTGTACGAGTATGTAGACATTTATTTTTGTACAGAAAAATTAAATTGGAAATCTCAATTAATCATTATTTTCATTTTATTATTTCGTCATGAAATCAAAATAGAGAAGCGTTTTATTTTTACTGTTTATAATCAGAACACAACCATATATTTTAATACAATCTTATAGAACGAGATCCAGGGCCAACCCACCTTCCGTTATGAACACAACCAATAATTTTAATATAATCTGGAACGGGATCCAGGGCCAACCCACCTTCCGTTATGAACACAACCAATAATTTTAATATAATCTGGAACGGGATCCAGGGCCAACCCACCCTCCGTTATGGATAGTGTCCATTAAGGTAAAGTAAGAAGTACGTACGTACGTCCCATTTCCACACCAGATAAAATAGGTCGGCATGACGCAGTGTCACGTTTGAAAACGATCCTACTTATTGTTAGTTAGTTCCCACGATTCCTGTTGAAATACTGAGTAGTATGTATAAAATGAAGTAAATGCTTTTACTATAGCATCTGCTATAGTAAGAAGCATTTGCTTACTAAAAACATCATAGGTCTGACTACTTTCTGGAGCATTTGCTTATAGCATCTACTATAGTAGTAGTAGTAGTAGTAGTAGCGGCTTTTCTCACGCAATCAACCGTTCTTCCCATTTAGAGATGCATGACTAATTAAAATGGTAGAAACAGATTGATACGAGTTTGCCGAAAAGATTTTGATGGCCCTTGGCTGGAACTGTAATAGTAGGCGTTCCAGGTCGTCCTGGTGCGTAGAACCGGCCATCGTGAGGACGTATCTACTATAGTAAGAAGCATTTGCTTACTAAACATCATAAGTCTGACTACTTTATGAAGCATTTGCTATACCATCTGCTATAGTAAGAAGCATTTGCTTATTTTTATTTGCTTACTAAAAACATCATAGGTCTGACTGCTTTCTGAAGCATTTGCTTATAGCATCTAATATATTAAGAAGCATTTGTTACTAAACATCATAGGTCTGACTACTTTATGAAGCATTTGCTTATTTTTATTTGCTTACTAAAAACATCATACGTCTGACTACTTTCTGAAGCATTTGCTTATAGCATCTACTATAGTAAGAAGCATTTGTTACTAAACATCATAGGTCTGACTACTTTATGAAGCATTTGCTATACCATCTGCTATAGTAAGAAGCATTTGTTTATTTCTATTTGCTTACTAAAAACATCATAGGTCTGACTACTTTCTGAAGCATTTGCTATAGCAGATGCTTCCTTTATATGCGTACTACTCGTTGAACACATTACAAAATCGTATTTGAAATTTCAAAATTTCGTAATGGTAACTGATTTTAAAATGATAAGTTGGACACAGCCGTGCTGCTCCAGATACTTCCTCAAAGAGTTGGTATATAAATCCTTGCTAAACCCTGAAGTATCTGATCGTTGTCGTCTATGTATGCTGGCTGCTCATGATGTAATCATGAGCAGCCAGTAACTATCCATCAAACCCAACTAATCTAGAACCGTCAGCATTGTGGACAAATCCTGTTGAAGAGGCCGCTTTTCTTGGCCTGGAGACAAAGTGAGAGTCGTTGAGAACGTTAACAACAACAACAAAATGATAAGTAAATGTCACGTGACAAAGTACTGTCCACGCTACATTATTACTAAAAATAGCAGGTCTTCTGAAACGCTTCCCACTAGGTACACACCCGTATACTTGTCATTCGTCCGCTTTCCATGTGTCACCCAGTACAAAAAAAAACAATATTTCCGATTTTATGACCAACGCTAAACCGATGCAATTAAAAATAGGTGCACAACAGATTTCTGAACGCCTGTTTTTAACAGTCCTATTTCCATACCAGAATAACCCCATGAAGTTTTCCTAATTGGGAGAAGGGATTTTCAATAGTTTTTCATCATCTTTTGATTAGTAGCATTTATAATTGGCTATAAATATTATGTTTTCTTTTATGTACGTACAAACTTTTGAATATTCTAATTGCCAAATTTAATTTATTATTATTATTATTTTTAATTTGGCTTAACGTCTCTTTAACATCTATTGGTCATTGAAGACGGGGGTTTTACCCTCCATTCCCAAGCGGTCACTCATCCAAGTACTGACCACGCCCGACGTTGCTTAACTGCAGTGATCTGACGGGAACTAGTGTATTCAACGTGGCTAATTTATTTCTAATTTGAAAAAAAAAATCAATATTTATTAAAACCCGAGGGGCCCAACAAAATTTACAAACACACTTTTCTTATGTGGAAGAGATACGCTTGCCAAGTCAAATATTATATTTTTTATATGGCACACAAAAACGAGCAATTTGTTAATTGCATTCCGTTTTTCACGCTACAAAACATATGGGAGAATATTTTTCTGTTTTTTTTTTTTTTTTTTTTTTTTTTTTTTTTTTTTTTTTTTTTTTTTTTTTTTTNTTTTTTTTTTTTTTTTTTTTTTTTCTGAAGAAAAATTCAATATTTTTTATTTATTTATTATTAGCAGCAAATAGCTGAAGGTCATCGAGCAGAAGAAAAATAATATTAATATTAATTTTGTGCTCGTTGCTTTATTATTTGCCCCCGTCCCTTCTTGAGTCTCCAAAATAATGATAATAATATACTTTTGCAACAACGTCAAAAAAACAAAGAAAAATGTACGCGTGTCGAAATACTTTGATATTCTCATTATAGTAAGCAACCCTCTCCCAAAACGTTTCCCAGCCGGGGTGAAGGTAAGAAGGTAAAATCATTGTACGAGTATACGGGTTGCATGTAAAATAAAAGAAAGAAAAAAACGACACTTTTATCTAATATCTTTTTTTTTTTTTTTTTGCTTCATGTCTCTGGAACTATTGGTCATTTGTGACGGGGTTTTTACCCTCCAGGCCCGAGGGCGTGAACCTAAGGGGTCTCTTACCAAGTAAAACCTCGCTTAGCTTCTGTGGTCTAACGGGAACTGGTTTCTATATATTGGATTTCTCGAGATCAGTGATATCAGTTCAGTGGTTAAGCGCTCGTCTGGTAAACAGGAGGGCATAGGTTCAATCCCCAGCAGAGGCAAGATTTCCTCAATTATTTGAGTACTTATTCACATAAAATAGAGCTCTAAGAGGGTTAGGTGCTAGGAAATTGCTCAGGATCTAACCTCGCCTGGTGGTAACCTTCCACCCAAGGGAGTATTAAAAAAAAAAAACTTATGAAATGAGGACAATCTCTCTAGCCTCGCCTGGTGGTAACCTTCCACCCAAGGGTGTATTAAAAAAAAAATTTATGAAATAAGGACAATCTCTCTAACCTCGCCTGGTGGTAACCTTCCACCCAAGGGTGTATTTAAAAAAAAAAAAAAAAAAAAAAAAAAAAAAAAAAAAAAAANAAAAAAAAAAAAAAACACTTATGAAATGAGGACAATCTCTCTAACCTCGCCTGGTGGTAACCTTCCACCCAAGGGAGTATTTTTTTTAAAAAAACTTATGAAATGAGGACAATCTCTCTAACCTCGCCTGGTGGTAACCTTCCACCCAAGGGTGTATTAAAAAAAAAAAAAAAAAAAAAAAAAAAAAAAAAAAAAAAAAANAAAAAAAAAAACACTTGTGAAATGAGGACAATCCCTCTAACCTCGCCTGGTGGTAACCTTCCACCAAGGGCGCGTATTTAAAAAAAAACACTTATGAAATGAGGACAATCTCTCTAACCTCACCTGGTGATAACCTTCCACCCAAGGGCGTATTTAAACAAAAAAAAATATGAAAGGAGGACAATCTCCTGCAAAAGTTTATATGAACTACTCTTGACCATCAAATTTGGGGAGGGAGAGGAGGCGAAGTCCATACTATAAATAAAAGTCGTCAAATATAGGCCAATTCGTAGATTCGTGAGCTAAATTCCTGTTCAGGACTGCACAAGCCCCCGTACCTAAAACCCTTTGTGCTTGCGCCAACTAGCCAACACATATGGTGTTCACTAGTTGTATCGTTTCTCCTCCAGGAATTGAACATATATTATTCTCAAAATGTGTTAACGCAGTTATCAAGATTCGAATATTCCATTTTTTTTAACTGATTATCTCCACAAAAAATAAACTTTGATTTTTTTTTTGTTTCACAAAAAACTAGTTCAGATTACTTTACACAAAATAAAATTATCAAATATGACTACATTTTGGTTTATTATTTTTTTATTTTCACAATACTGAGTTTTCTTTAAAAATATTATTCTTGAAATTTTATGATGTCAATGTTTCACTTTTTATTTATTTTTGAACAAAAAAATTATTCTGGTCGCGAAATGGGAAAGAACAAAAGAGAAGAATTTACCAAAAATTTAACTAAAAATCAGCATTTTTGATTATTACTTTAGAAAAAAAGAAAAAATATTCGAACCATCGAACTCACTAACTGTCAATTATAAACAAAACACAACAACAGCGTGTGAGGGTATTTTTTGTTTTGTTTTTGCAAATGACGCACTATTAGCTCAGTCAGTGGCGTAACCATCGGTAGTACGAGTTGACCACCCCGTGTCTTTTTTTTTCCTAAAAGGGTGGGAACTATAGAAACCCCTAAAAATACACCAATTTTTGTTAATTCATGAAGCTTCTCCATTTAAGAAAAATATTAACCTTTGGCGGAGTTATCTGGAAAAGGTTCAGCCCTAAAAATTCCATAGTTTATCTAAACACCGTTCACAAGTTGTTTAACCCTTGGCGGAGTTATCAGGAAAAGGTTCAGCCGTCAAAATTTCATAGTTTATCTAACACCGTTCACAAGTTGTTTAACCCTTGGCGGAGTTATCTGGAAAAGGTTCAGCCCTCAAAATTCCATAGTTTATCTAAACACCGTTCACAAGTTGTTTAACCCTTGGCGGAGTTATCTGGAAAAGTTCAGCCCTCAAAATTTCATAGTTTATCAACACCGTTCACAAGTTGTTTAACCCTTGCCGGAGTTATCTGGAAAAGTTCAGCCTTCAAAATTTCATAGTTTATCTAACACCGTTCACAAGTTGTTTAACCCTTGCCGGAGTTATCTGGAAAAGTTCAGCCCTCAAAATTTCATAATTTATCTAACACCGTTCACAAGTTGTTTAACCCTTGATGGAGTTATCTGGAAAAGTTCAGCCCTCAAAATTTCATAGTTTATGTAACACCGTTCACAAGTTGTTTAACCTTGGCGGAGTCCTCTGAAAAAGGTTCAGCCCTCAAAATTCCATAGTTTATCTAATACCGTTCACAAGTTGTTCAGACCTGGCGGAATTACTCTTTTTTTTAAAAAAAAAAAAATCAAAAATTCCATTTTATTTATTTTAGAAAAACACTCTAAATAGCAACTTTTATCTTCAGCGTAAGTAATATATTTCTTTAGACCTACCATCTACCCGTAGATGGCGATAGATAGGGGGCACACGTTACTAAATTTTCGTCTCAATCTCTTATTTCTCCTCTTTTGAACATTCTATAATTTCGTGTACATTTGAGGGCCGCCCAGAAGGATTTTTATTAAGGAGGGTTCAGGCAAAACTGTTCACGCCACTGACCTAAGTAATAATCAATACATATAGGCAACGCACACACATACAAACACAATACTCATTACATTAACAATATCAAATTTCACACCGAGCGACAAACAAGCTAAGCAAGGAGATATTTTATATTCGGATTGAAAAAGAAGAACTAGTTCAAGAATAACACCACTTCACTACACCAGCAACTCATTCTCAGATCGTAAAACACCAGATAGAAAACGTTGCTCGTGTTATCTTATCACACATTTTTGTAATATCTCACAAGTATCTCTCTACCTTGTCGCTTAAAACTCAATACTAATAGCTCAAATTGAAATTCTCAGCTATCCTTGATTTTTCGTGGAGATTTTCAATAAAATCGAAACTCTCGGCTATTTCATTTGAAAATATCTGCTAGAAACTTGACATATTTATTTCAAATTTATTTGAAATTCTCGGCTTCAAACTTGACGGTTTTCATCGGCTATTCCTTGAGAATGTTGTGTTTTTTTAATGAAATTTGCAATTTATTTGAAATTCTCGCCTATTCCCCTGATCAGATGTCGGTCATCTGACATTAGACATCCTGTAGAGACAACCTTCTCTTTTTAAGGGACGCAATCTCCACAGACAACGCACGAGTATAATAATAAATAGTGTTGGGTGACACTTTTCAAGGTTGACATTAACATGTTGCTGACAACAACTGAGACAATACTGAATCGTTAACTAAAAGAAAATATATAGTAAGTGTCACCCGATTGAGTTAGGAAAGCAACGATAATATTAATACCGAAGAGAAGGCGTGAACTATTGAATGATTTACCAACTTCTATTAGGTGGGACAAAAAAATTGAGAAAGAGTTTTTAACGATTTTTGGCAGCACTAATTTAATGAAATTTCTCTCTGATATGCATAGTAAGGAAATCGGTTCGCCGCCGATTTCTCTGTGACGAACCGATGGTTTGAAAGTATGCATAGGAAGGAAATAACGGTCCGCCGCCGATTTTTCTGTGATGAATCCATGGTTTCATTGAAAGTTGAAAGTATGCATAGTAAGGAAATAACGGTCCGCCACCAATTTCTCTCTGAAGAACCGATTTTACTTCAGCACGATGCATAAAAGGTTCTAAATCATATGTCAACCCAGTAGAAACACACGCACCAAATGCGAAATATACGGGGGAGGTTGCTGTTGAAAAGAAAAATGTAAACGATCTTTGCTCGGGGGGAAAATCCCCGAGTAGAACCAATCGTCTATGAATTCGTCGAAATGTCATTACTGTGCGTTGCTGCTTACCTTTTGCCCACACCTCTGATAGGAGTCTAACAACTTGATGGCCGATGAGCGCACATAGTTATGAGGAACAGCACAATGATTGTTGCCACTGGGAGACTGATGTGCATGACGTGCGTGTAGTTTGCTCGAGTATCCTGAAACACACGCACCAAAATGTTCAATCAATAATTGTTCGCCTAACATTTACACAGTCGGATAAAATTAATGCGAGATTCCCTCCACGTGGCGTACCTAGAGAATGGTGATAAACAAACACATTATATGATCCAAAGTGCATGTGAACTTTACTCGTATAAATACTGAACATACGATGGCTAAATCTAGAATTTAGTCATCGTGCATTCCTTTTAACGTGAGCACGAAAAAAAAGTTCTGAAGTTCAAGTTCTGAAGTTCATGTGGAAACGAGATATTGTTATATAACCACACAGCCCTAACGGTAAGGAAAAATACGGTGAATAGACCCCCCCCCTCCTCTAAACAATATCGAAAAACCTTCAAGAAAAAATTGACACCATTTCCTTTTAGCATGCAGGTAAGTACGAAAGAAGATAGAAATCCAAAGATTAACTGGAAACGAGTTCTCTTTAACAATACGTTTTTTAACTGTACAATTTTTTTTTTGGGGGGGATCTCAGGGTTATGAATCTGAAATTTTACATCTAAGAAGCGTCACATCGTTTTACCGATTAATCGATTTTCAGTTGTTTATTCTTTCTTCTGAACTACCTAAAGACAGTAGCGCTGAAAAGTATTTTTTGAGTACTCATTTCCTGCATTTTCTTAGTAGGTTTATTTTATTCGAAAGACAATATAAATGAATTATATTTCTTTCTATGAGATCAGTAAAAATGTGTGGCTTAAATTAAATTATTTTAACAATTTTCTTATAATTTATCTTTATGAACAAAAGTATATCACGTAAACACATTGGGAGGTGACATTTTTTAATGATCCTAAACAACACAAATCCAACCATGGTCAAAATATTTTAAAAACCAAGAAAAGTGAAGATTGTTCCTTGGCCAAGCAAAAGTGCAGATCTGATCTTAGTCAGCAAGACCTGTTTTTCAAAGAGATGAATTAATAAAAGCAGAATATAATTTTTATAGTTTTGCAAGATTTTTTGTGGACTCCTTACAACCAAGACAGTTGACAGTTACACCGGCAAATTGTTATGCTACCAAGTGCCAATAGTGAATGTTTCGAACAAAATGAATGAGTAGGCACATTTTTTTTTTTTTGGAATACTTAAAATCGCAGTTTGATGAACTCAATACAAAACTATAAATGAATATCAACGAGCAACACGAGCGTCCGGTGCGACAGCTCCGTGATAACTGATTTTGATCTCAGAACGTCTTCTCTGATTTAAACTTTTTTGTGTGACGATTCCAAAAGTTATTTATTGAAAATAATAAACAAAAAATGGATTATAAAAATATTGTGAGCGCTATTTTCCACACTTAAGACAACTGTTGAAAATTTAAAGTATTGGGGTTTAGCCAGCATAGAGTTACGTTAAATGACGAGTCAATCAATAAACCAACTGAGCTTTGTGTTTTATAACAATAACTAATTGGGAACCGACCAGGGGTTTCGTGGCCATGGTTCGCGGTTCGAACCCATAATAATGACGTATTCTTAATTGAATTTTGTAAATAATATGATTTGTTTTACCGTCTTTGGTGTCTATATCAACATTATGTTTAAAAGATTTTTTTTTTGTTCAATACCTATTTTGAAAAAGTCCTAAGAAAATATTTAAATTGAGTGTTTGTATCATGTGACAACATTTCTTACGTTAACACAAATACAATTCGTTTTATTAATAATAAATAGATAAAACTTTTTGAACATTCTGTTTTTAACCACAATACAATTGATTTTTTTTTTCTTCTTCTTCTTCTATTTCTAACAAATATTTTTTTAAACACCTTATACAGTTTATATACTACATACAAGTCTTTAGAACAGAATGAGTGCGCAAAAGAGAGAGAGAGAGAGAACAACAAAAACGTTGAGCAAAAAAAAACACACCGAGTGAAGTGAAAGGTTGACTGAACAAACACAACAAACCAACCATTCTTCTCGGCAGGCTAAGCTCGCTCTTTGCACAACAACTCTTTAGTTCTGTTAGTCTCTCTAGATATTGCAACTCTCAACAGAACAACCTAGCCAGCCAAGGAGAAACTTGAATCAAGAATTGACTTACGGATAGAGTAGATGTCAGATGACAACACTGCGTTTACTCTGTGGGTTGGTGGGACGCTAGGTAAGAGTTAAAAAGCTCTAACTGGTGAATAGTAGGGCGTTTCCCTTTGGTTCCGAGGACAATATCCCCCAGTATCTTTCAACCATGGAGCGGCTGATTTCAGCTGGGTTACCAACAAGAATTGTCTTACTGTAGTGAACTCACGGATATCATAGCTGTCAGATGATAACACTGTGTTTACTCTGTGGGCTAGTGGGTAAGAGGTAAACGCTCTGACTGGTAAACAGTAGGGCGTTTCCCTTTGGTTCCGAAGACAATATCCCCCAGTATCTTTCAACCATGGAGCGGCTGATTTCAGCTGAGTTACCAACAAGAATTGTCTTACTGTAGTGAACTCACGGATAGCATAGCTGTCAGATGATAACACTGCGTTTACTCTGTGGGCTAGTGGGTAAGAGGTAAATGCTCTGACTGGTAAACAGTAGGGCGTTTCCCTTTGGTTCCGAGGACAATATCCCCCAGTATCTTTCAACCATGGAGCGGCTGATTTCAGCTGGGTTACCAACAAGAATTGTCTTACTGTAGTGAACTCACGGATAGCATAGCTGTCAGATGATAACACTGCGTTTACTCTGTGAGCTAGTGGGTAAGAGGTAAACGCTCTGACTGGTAAACAGTAGGGCGTTTCCCTTTGGTTCCGAGGACAATATCCCCCAGTATCTTTCAACCATGGAGCGGCTGATTTCAGCTGGGTTACCAACAAGAATTGTCTTACTGTAGTGAACTCACGGATAGCATAGCTGTCAGATGATAACACTGCGTTTACTCTGTGAGCTAGTGGGTAAGAGGTAAATGCTCTGACTGGTAAACAGTAGGGCGTTTCCCTTTGGTTCCGAGGACAATATCCCCCAGTATCTTTCAACCATGGAGCGGCTGATTTCAGCTGGGTTACCAACAAGAATTGTCTTACTGTAGTGAACT
>CM022879.1:8198963-8213885 GCA_012654025.1 Pachypsylla venusta | reverse complement strand
TATGTTTAATAATAATCCCAATAATTATATATATCTAATAAAAATTAAACACCAAATTAATTTAATTCAGAAAGATAATAAAATAAATATTAAATATTTATTAAAAATAATTAAATACATGAACAATGTAAGTTTATTAATATTCAGCCCTGACATATAATTAGGAAACATTAATTCAATTTAGGAAACAACTAGCCTGCCCACACATCTCAACATCACCACTGAGTGAACTTGTTAGAATTTCATGTTCTCCAATTTTTCAAACCAGAAATGTCCAAATTATAAAATCAGTTAGCTGTATATTAATGTAGTTTTAGTTAAGTTATAATATACAGGGTGAAAAACCACAAACATGTTAGCTGTATATTAATGTAGCTTTAGTTAAGTTTTAATATACAGGGTGAAACAGAAGGAAAATGTTTTCCTTGAAGCCACAAACATGTTAGCTGTATATTAATGTGGCTTTAGGTAAGTTATAATATAGAGGGTGAAACAGAAGGAAAATGTTTTCCTTGAAACCACAAACATATTACCTGTATATTAATGTGGCTTTAGCTAAGTTATAATATACAGGGTGAAACAGAAGGAAAATGTTTTCCTTGAAACCACAAACATGTTAGCTGTATATTAATGTAGCTTTAGTTAAGTTATAATATACAGTGTGAAACAGAAGGAAAATGTTTTCCTTGAAACCACAAACATNTCACAGATAAAAATCATGTCCATCCGTTGCTCCGAGAAGACAAACCAATCAACAACCATACTTTCACACCTGATATGATGGAAAATTAAAGTAAAGAAATTACGAGTTTTGTGCAAAATAGTGTACAAATTAATGATCACCAAGATTTTTATCCCATTTGCCACTTGAGGCCTCCTTCGCCTGACGCAGCCTCCTCTTGTTGGTCCCTTTTTTTCGATTTCTCTTAACTTTTTCTGGGTTTTTAATACCTTTAGTTTCACTTTGCTTTATTCTTTGTTCTGCAGCTTGAGCTATTTGTTGTCTTTTTTGATCCTGAAAATGAATAATACTGATAGATATATTTCGATTACGATTTACAATCTAGTAGTTCCGTAGACTGAAGAGAAAGAAGCATCGCCTTTTCCATAACCAAAAAGCTCGCTATGTCTTGTAATAATAATACTGCTTATTTATACTGCTCGAATGAGACTAACGAGTCCCTTTACCCCAGCAGTAAGCTTGTACTATTATTGTGGTCAAATTCTCAATTAATTGAGAGGATAAAATCCTACCTTGGCTGGGTTTCGAACCCGCGACCTCCTGATTACCAGGCGAGCGCTTGACCACTGAGCTACCAAGGCAGGTTAACGTCACTTTATGAATTCTTTAAACCAGATAAGAGTTTGAAGTCATAGAACCCTATCAAGGTATTCGCGAACACTATCGCCAATTCCTCAAAAATGCGAATACACTCTCGCAAGGTCCGTTAAATCTATGTCAACAGAACTCATAATTATGGGTCGCACTAGCCAAACCTTACGCGGGTTTAAACATGTTTTTTTGTAACCTAATCCAATACTACTCCCAACATGTTCTAACGAACTCGCTATTATATGTGTATAATCGTTTTGTTGATAATTTACCTAAATAATAACTTTTTGTGTAGAATCAGTCCATTCATATTCAAGGCTGCCGGTTCGAAAGAGCCAAAGGTTTCGACGGCAAAGGGAGTAAAAATATAAACATTATCTTCTCCTATCTCCTTATACTTGTTTCTTTTTCTCTTCTCTGCCTGTTTGGCCGCTTCTCCCGGAGACGGATTTTGCCAGATTATCCACACATGTTACGTCCCACACCAATGGTTTACCGATTTTCCAAGGGATCATTGTCATGGCATGTGGTCTCTTCCCATCCTGTCTAAATAGGCCGGATGGTTCAAGAACAGATGGAACATGGCAAGACCCCAAGGCGGCTCACTTCAGAGTGTTGTTGAGGTCACCATGTCTGGAGTATCGTCCACCACTTTTTGAGCAACTCAGTCCGGGAGAAGCGGCCAAACAGGCAGAAAAGAGAAAAAGAAACAAGTACAAGGAGATAGGAGAAGATAATGTTTATATTTTTACTCTCTTTGTCGTCAAAACCTTTGGCTCTTTCCGACCGGCAGCCTTGTATATGTTCAACATAATATCCAAGTCTCTGGTCCATGAGACCAGGGATCGACATGCGGGGGAGTATTTAAGACAGAGAATAGGCTTGGCAATACAGAGAGGTAACGCTGTATCGGTATTGAGCACACTGAGAAAAGGAGATAATTTAAATGAAATTTATAACGTTATCAAATAAACAATTTGTACAATGTGTTTCTAAAAGATAATAAAAAAAGTATATGAATCCAAAGTGTACAAGGTGGTGCCAAGAAAAATCGTTATAAAGCTTTAAAAGATGACAATCAATTTTAGATTAGTATTTTCAATACCTGATGAACCTTGGAATTGACTAGAAGACCAATTACCCCCTCAAAATTTGGCATTTTAAGATTCATTAATGGAAGTAATGAAATAATGAAATGAAAAGGAAGAAATCTGTTCCTTCGCCGCATACCTTTACCACTTGGCGTTGACCGATTTAGTAGAAGGTACATAAGTCACATTTGGAATCTAAAAGGTCCTAGAAATTAGACGTTACAGTCAATTGCATACAAATGCATAAGTAGATAAGTACTAAAAAAAACTGAAAAATAATATTTTCTATGCAAATTTTGAATAGGTATAGAAATGTAATATTAGCCGAGGGAGTAAGATCAGTAGAAGTGAAATAAAATACTAAAAAACCTTCAAATTCCTCTAACAATCAGGATACATAATTAAATATTTTTAAATCCTGCTATTTGCCAATCTACGAATGAAAACTTTCGTGTATGAGAAGATAATATTAAACGCCTTATTCCCCTATATCTTTTGAATACTGGTTCTAACTGCTGTCCAGTAAGCACAGACTGAGTTAAATTTAGTTCTACGATATCAAATCTCTTGACTGCATATGTAGTCTTGCCTTGGGCAAATTGAGATAGCATACGTTTATACTACCTTGTTATTAAATGAATTAACATACTCAATCAGAATTTGTAATATGAGATACAAACATATCAGCAGCCAACATAGAAGTGCTGTCCGAAGATGAGAGAAGAAGGAAAAAATAAACACATTTCAAAATCAATTATGTGACATTGATAGGCTCAAGGATGTTTTTTCTCAATAAATTAAAATACTGATTACGTTGCCTATATGAAGTCCGTAAACTAGGAGGTACTCTTTAGAACTAATATGTATTTAGTATCGATAGTAATTTACATTTGCGTCCAATGCTGAAATTAATTACCTCCGACACTGCTGAATTCATAAATGGATTAAGGTGGTTTGAGATGGATGTTGATGTCATCGAAGCATGGCCGTTCAACGATATTAACATAAATCCATGTTTAGTATGGTTAGGTTACTCTTATACGGTCGTATGTTGATATGTGAACACCAATCCCAATGGAACTTAATCTATAAATTCAGCTATGGTCTAGAATTTCAGGGGGTAATCTTCTGTAACTTTAAAAAACTCTACCGTTATTTATGACGAGGATTCACTTTCAATACGTAATCTTTTGTGCTTAATTGTGCTCACGAGCTAAAGGTAACCTTAAATGGCAGCCTTACAGGATACAATTAGTACTATATTTGATATTTAAATTATAGATAGGACATGAATCCCTGTAATGCTGTGAAGGCACACATTCATGAGAGTGTACCACAAATAAATTATAAAGCATACAACAAATCGATTGAATACTGACTCATATCATAATACAAGTAGATCAGGTAAAGTACTCGGCCGTACCAAAGATCTGCGAATAAAGTCAGATATTCTGCTCAATTCTAATTTCGTTTTTCTAGGTATATATCCAAATTGATCCAACTTCTCACTTTTTACTTCATGTTCGGATTTTATTATGTGGATAGGAGACGAGTCCCTGTAATGCTGTGAAAGCACACATTCATGAGAGTGTACCACAAATAAATTATAAAGCATACAACAAATCGAATGAATACTGATTTATATCATAATACAAGAAGATCAGGTAAAGTACTCGGCCGTGCCAAAGATCTGCGAATAAAGTCAGATATTCTGCTCAATTCTAATTTCGTTTTTCTAGGTATATATCCAAATTGATCCACAACTTCTTACTTGATGTTCGGATTTTATTATGTGGTGTTAAGAGTAAAGTAACTGAATCCTTAGGTACATAAAAAACGCGACATATGTGACGACAAAATTTTCTGTGCAAGAACATACTACATCTTCTTAATATCTTGAATACATGTGATATGATTATGTTACCTTAAAGATTAAAATGTGTATAAGGACATGTGCGAATGGTATGAACACCAATTTCAAAGAAATCAATTCCACAGTTTCCAGAATAAGTAATCATGGGACGCTAATGTAAAGTTTTACCATGAAACATGAACTAAAATCTATAAAGTCGGCAGTGTCTAAATTATTGTAACAAAGAAAACAAGGAAGTATAGTTTTGTTATAGTTTAAGATTTAAAGTTGCTTGTACCTAAATATATATCACAAAGACTTAAGCAAATTGATAAAATGATTGTAGAGGTTACAAACTGGACAAAACAAAAGCAACTATATACTTCAACATGTTCTTTGTCTGTACTGTGCCATATGGAATGAAAAAATATTGGCCCCTCTCACGATAAGAATGACTAAAATAACAAAGTTAACCGTCCAGCATTATTAGACGATAAAAACATAAGTTAAAATAGAGAAAAGCAAATCTAACTCTCTCTCTCTCTCGACAACGAGCAACAGTGAACACTATCCAATTTCTATCACAACCTGCTTTCAGCCTTGTAGGTGTAATAAGCATACAATGACAATATAAACTACAAATCTACATGCATATAGGGCATTTGATTTTTTTACATTATTTCATGAAAGCACTTTTAATGCTAAAAATAAATTAAAGAGAGCTTACATGATAAAAAAAACTCGATATTCACTCTATATCAGGGCCATTGCCCCGAACACACCATACGACGCAAGACTGAAGAAGAAAATTACGACCTCGTTCTCGTGATAATTTCATGAAAAGTCAAATAATAAATGTAAGTGTATGAAAATAATAAATTGAAATAGATAAAACACTCACCGAACTGTCTGTTTGATTAAATCACAACATTCAACTACCATTCTGAAGTCATTTGTAAAGAAGAAAAAAAATTACGTTCTTTTTATTTTTACACGACACCAGCCATCTTTGAAGATTAAAAAAACCAATGACGCCCTATAACATTTGTTTTTAAATACAAATAAACACGTTTTGAATTAATTTAAACATTAAAATAAAAATAAAAGAACAAATAATAAAATCAACAATATATTTAAAAGCACAAAACAATTATAATAATGGGTAAAAAAGATCCAATACCCAGTTGAAAAATATTACATTCCAATCTCGATCAGTTCGCGTTTCGCGAGTTGTTTTTGTGTTGTGAATTGTGAAAACTAAAAAAAAATCACATCACAATACGGCAACTAGCGATGTGATTTACGTAAGTTGTTCGTATAAGATCGTGTGTCCTCGGATTGGAGAATTATACAGTTTAAGCAATATTAAAACAAAATCACTCATGGAGAAGAAAAATTGAAATAGTTTTAAATTAGGGAATTATTTTATTTAGGTATGACAATAAAAACTATGAAAAAATATATGTTTTATGGTTTAATAGACCACATAATTATGCAAGTTAGTTATATAATTTTAATTTTGAAGTGAAGAAATTAAACTTGTTGGTCAACGTGTATGATTGAGTAGCTAATGACAGCGCGAATTTTTTGAAATATTATATTGACCAGATTGACCTTAGTGGGAATGACCCCAGGGAGAGATTAAGGGTATCACATGAAAAAATGTAGAGGGGTCTTTAAAATTTAATCTGAATTAAGACTATAGATCCTTCTTACTCCTATTTCATCCCTTAAGTCGCATTCTAATCTACGCAACCCCAGAACTCATTGAGTTATTGTTCAAAGTGAAATCTCAAAGCGCCGAAAAAAAAACAATGTACGCCCGAGTACGTTGTGAAAATTTTATATAACCAACCTTATAAATTTTTCCGAATTCCAGATTGGAGTGATTATTCATATACGGTCTGTGTCTTTTTTATCTTCTAGCTCAATCGTTCCCAAGCTTTTTGATTGGCGCCCCTTTCGCATCCTGAAGAATCTGCCACGACCCCCCCCCCCTAAAAATTGAAGAATGGAAAAAAATACAAACAAATCTTGGTAGACAGGTAGACTAATAATTACATTTTAAAACACTTATGTACTTGACTGTTACTTGACATAGTATCATAGCATTAATAGCATAAGAATTTTATCATCACCTAATGCATTTAAAAAAAAACGTGCTTTATCATAAAACTATTATCAGCATTTGACTTTAATATTATCAAATAATAAATTTCATAAATATTGGATGATTATACAGGTAGGTATGTTGTTCAGGCACAAAAAAAATTAAGCTCCCCAAAATCATAGAGTAGAACCACCTATGGTGAAGAATTTATCATTCATGCATTTAAAAAAACTATTGTTCGCATTTGACTTTAATATTATCAAATAATAAATTTCATAAATGTTAGATTAGCGCGGCGCCCTGGGGATCAAAAAGAAACATCCTGGGCTATGAGCCCATGGATTACTTTTTACTTATCCCAAATTTCACACGTTGGTCCAAGCGCTTTGGTTTCGATGGCTGTGCACAATGCACATGCATTTGCGGACATCGCGACGTCTGCAAAATCAAACAAACTCCGTACGCCAAATTTATGGACAAAGTGTAGGGCCTATGGAAATAACGGTCCTGCCACTAAAATTCGGTTTAACCCTTTTCCTTTGAGGTACACAATTTTTTGTTTCCTTTTATCTCTGCTTTCCACTGTTCACTCTGGTAGCAAATCATAACAGCCTCCATAATCCTCCTCTTCTTCAATGTCACCCCCACTTCCGCCCCCAGATGATTTCAACATGGCTGCAGTTCTTGGTCTTTCAAAAGTTTCGATTGTAGAATTGAAATCTAAAACACAAATCAATATTAAAAATTATGAGTAGATACATTACCAAAAATTTTTTTATGCTCGTAGTAGAGTCCCTCTTGAGAACCACTGCTACTGAGTAGATACTTTTCCAAAACTTTTTTTATGCTCGTATTAGAGTCCCTCTTGAGAACCACTGCTACTGAGTAGATACTTTTCCAAAACTTTTTTTATGCTCGTATTAGAGTCCCTCTTGAGAACCACTGCTACTGAGTAGATACTTTTCCAAAACTTTTTTTATGCTCGTATTAGAGTCCCTCTTGAGAACCACTGCTACTGAGTAGATACTTTTCCAAAACTTTTTTTATGCTCGTATTAGAGTCCCTCTTGAGAACCACTGCTACTGAGTAGATACTTTTCCAAAACTTTTTTTATGCTCGTATTAGAGTCCCTCTTGAGAACCACTGCTACTGAGTAGATACTTTTCCAAAACTTTTTTTGTGCTCGTATTAGAGTCCCTCTTGAGAACCACTACTACTGAGTAGATACTTTTCCAAAACTTTTTTTATTCTACTGAGTAGATACTTTTTCAAAACTTTTTTATGCTCTTATTATTTCAGTATTCAAACACATTTTATTACACGTTTTGTGAAAATTTTGAAGGAATTATAACAATGCACTTGAAACTATATTTCACGTTATTTCCAAAGCACATACCGAATTCCGTCTTGAATGACCAATAGATGTTAAAGAGACGTTAAGCCAAATTAAAAAAAAAAAAACTTACCGAATTCCTCACTTTCTTGTTCTGCTCTATCGTCACTGATGTAACCTTTAGATGATGATCTACCACTGCGTCCACTACTCTTCCTAGAATCTACAAACAAAAATGTCGGATTTCAATAAAAAGCTATAGGAAATACTTTTTGACGACTTCGCGGTTAGAAACAGTCGATGCAGCCTTCCTGCTGTGTAGTAGAATCAAAATTTACTACTCAAATGCCCTTAAATAAGAAAATCTAATTATTTATGACACTCCTGTATTACTTAGTGTCTCAATGAGCCACAAGTTGCTGTAGCGTCGGTCGTCTCATAGACGAAGCATTAGGCATCTATGGTCACTATTACTCACCAGATCTGCCACTACTGCCTACTCTGGTTCTTAATTCTTTTGCTTTTTCTGCCTTTTTCAATTCAAGTCCATAATCTGTAGCCTCTTGTAATCCCAAATCTTGACAAATGCGGACCAAAAATTTTAGACCTAAGATTGATAATCAGAAAAAAATGTATATAAAAAAGAGGTAATGAAATACAGTTTTGAACAAATTACGGATAATTTAGCAATGGTATTTAGGATGTTTGTAGTCATTATGAAGTATAAATTTCAATAAAATATTGTGTATCAACTACGAATAATAAGGCGAGTCACGAGCGCTTTCGTCTGTTACGACATTCCGAGCCTTATTATTTTTAGTTGATACACAATATTTGATTGAAATTTAGAAATTACTGATACCAACTGTATGTAGGGAAATGCTTAGATCAGAATATATGGTATACCTACATGATATAAGTCAACTCTCATTTACTAATTAACGCCTTCAAAGAGGGACCTAATCAAATTATTTGGATTTTCGAAAATTTGGAGAGTTTTCGAAGGAGGACTAGGAGGTGAGTTAATAATCTCAAACCAGAACTGATTTTGTTTTCTAAAGGTTATCGGTATTTGTCAAAAGCTTACAATTAACTTTTGCCTTTCTATTATCAGAGAAATGAAACTGATGGCTAACTAAGATAATCTAAATACCAGGTACTGACTACTCACATTCAATTCAAAGAATCTTCTTCAAAGATTTAAACAATCCAGCGTCTATGGCACGTTGAATACACCAGTTCCCGTTAGATCACTCAAGTTAGGCAACGACCAGCAAGGTTGTACCATGTGGGTGTTCACACTGTTCACGTGGGTTCGCACCCTCGTGATGCTGGCTTTTTTTTCGCCTAACCCTGGCTGGGTGAGGTCAATGTGGGTAGCTGCTTTGCAAGTTTCCAGCGAATGGAGGGTAAAACCCCCGTCTTGTATGATCAATAGATATTAAGTAGACGTTAAGCCAAATAAAAAAAAAAAAAATTAAACTGACTACTCACATTCAATATTATCAGGAAACTGGGTGTAAATATCTTTATAGATTTCCAGGGCAAGTTGATAGTTCCCAGATCGTCTATGACAAGAACCAACCATTAGTTTCCATTTAACTTCATTTGGTTGAATCAGAGACGCCTTTTCAAAAAATGGTAAAGCTTTTTCTGGTACTCTCATTTCTATGTAGTAAGCTCCTAACCAATCAAGTACCAATAAGTTGGACGGATAATATCTGTAAGACTGTAAAAAGAACATTTTGTATTAATTTCAATTATAAAACTTTGAAAAACCTAGGTACCGTCCTAAAAGATCATCCTTTAAATTTTAAAGGCTGCGTCAGTGACGTAGAGAAGACCAAGAATGTGAAGTCATTTGTTTGAATAAATCATTTTTTTAATCTGAATTCAGACAAACTTTTAGAAAAAGTTGTTCTGTTTTTTGTTCAAGTAAAAAAAATCGCCTGATTTTTTCGTATATCAGTTTCTCTCAAAATATTGATATTTTACATTTGAAGGTAGAATCCAAATATTCAATTTTTTTTTTTATTTTATTTATTGTTTTTACTCTGAAATGGCTGGTCATAATTTAGCGGAGTATGTCTTAAATTAAGAACTAAACGGCCACTTAAAATATCTAATGTTATTTAAAATATCGAAATTTGAATTATCCGTCTGTGACTTACTGATTAAATTAGAAATTTGGTTTGAAACGGTTTGACATATTTAAGTTCTAATAATTTTCCTAGTATCTCAGACCATAATTTTGGGTGATATATTTTTTTGTGCTATTAGAATAGACAACCATTTGTGATGTTGATTTTCTAGATGTGTAATGATGTAATGAGAAAATACACCATGTAGACTTGTAGACAAAGCAAAACCACGGGAGAACTGTGCCAGTTAAGTATAAATTCTTATTATTTTTACTTTTACCTCAAAATGGCCAGTTAAGTATAAATTCTTATTATTTTTACTTTTACCTCAAAATGATAGTGAAAAGCTTGTTGTTTATCTCCCTCAGCTTCGAAAATTTCACCGAGCTTCTGAAGTACTCCAGGGTCTGTATGCACAATACTCAAACACTGCAGATACCTGTAAAGAGAACAAGAATGCCCATTAGGATCCACCCACTGTAATACGAAAGGGTTAATTTTAATTTGATATTTTTGTAAATTAGTTCTGGTAAACATGACAGGTAAATACATAAAAACGTCTGCAGCTTTGTAATCTGAAGGATTGTGATTCTAAATATTAACATTAATATTTACATTTTCTTTGCTATGTATGTCAAATTAGTTGCACGTCGCATCTATAGTTCGAATGAATCGAGTGAAGACAAAAGAAGAAAACGTTTTGATTCCAAATAAATTCAGGAGCAGAAGCGGCAATCTTTCGACTCTCTTATTTCTTGTTCAATTACCTACGAACGCCTGGTATGAAGTACCTATGTAATGTGCTCAACATAACGGAATTAGTCATTTCAAATGGCTACCAATATACCCAAAAACTAATCAGAAAATTCTATGAAAAAAACTTAATATCCATACCTTGTTCCATAAATATCGGACAAGGAGTTCGAACAAAAAAAAAAAAAAAAAAAAAAAAAAAAAAAAAAAAAAATCGTACTGTTAAAATTATACCTATCACATAATAATTTTCATCCACATCGGACTAAATTTCGAGTGTTAAAAAGACAAACATAATTGTAAAAGATATCGTTTCCCCAGTCATCTTACCATTCAATGGCTTGTTCGGTGTCTCCAGTGATTTCATACAATGACGCAATCTGATAGAGGACCTCCGGCATACTGGACACAATGGCCTGCAGTTTATGGAAACATTCTAAAGAGTCTTTATATTCGTGAAGTAATTTATGAGCGAGACCTGAGAATAGATCACATGTACATATTTAATAGACATGATATTTTCAAGAAAAGTTTGGCAGTCTTTACCACTGACAAAAATATTGTGATACTAACCAACAATTTAGCAAAACTTATGGATAAAAGACAGAAACTTAAATGTTTAGTAAAATTACCAAATCATTTTTGGTACACCATTTTTGTAATAAATCATAGTTTACAGAGTTTACATGGCTAGTATTGTGGCTAAATATTAATTTTTTAAAATATCAACATTTAAAATACTCATAAAACACTCCCAAAATATTGAATTTATTGAGGGAGGACATTTAATTGTTTATCTTCAAAATGATATGTAAATGCCAAGAAATTTAGAATCAAGATTGGCTGTTTTCAAATTTCAGTACTTTTATAGGCAGAATTTTTTGGGCATTGGAACTTGGCCTTTATTAACAATTTTATTTTTGTAAGATATTTGTTTCTGGGGCCTCATAAAAGATATGAACAATTGAACACCCAAATAAATTTTCACTGCCTTTTAATTGGGCACCTACCTAAATTATATAACGCTTCTATACAAGTGGAATCATTTTCCAAAGCGTGACTGTACAATTGTTTAGCTTTTTGATAGTCCTCTTTAGCCATGGAACAGTTTCCCAAGTTGACATAGGCAGATGAGTTATAAGTATCTGATGTGCACGCTTCTTCAGATAATTTTTCCGCTTGCTCTACATCGCCTTGCTGAAAAATTATCGAAATTAAGAGAGGAACCTTATCTAGGCGCACGGCAGTACGCCTGGCCAAGTTCCGGCCTGATGTACGCAGTGTGTATATTTACACGAAGGGCTTCGTACTATTTTCCCTACCCTCCTAACTTTGCTTCTGATTATAAAACTACTAAAAACTGGACTGAGAAGCAGAAATACAAAATTGAAAACCCATATAAGACCGGTTGTAACATATGAAGCCTAGGACATCAACACAAAAAGATGAAGAACTGTTATGCAGATTTGAGAGGAAACTCACAAGAAGGAGTTCTAGAGCTCAATAGGAAAATGATAAATGGGGATAAAAAAATAGACTCTTGAGTGGAAGGTTACCACTGGGCGAGGTTAATGCCTGAGGCATTTTCTACCACCTAACCCTTAGAGATCTATTTTTTTGTGGTCAAATAATCAAATTAATGAAGAAATCCTGCCTCTGCCGGGGATTGAACCCACGCCCTCCTGTTTACCAGGCAAGCGTTTAACCACAATGATATAAACAACCTATTCCATGAAAAGTTTATTTTTGAGATACGAAGTAGCTCTTCCAAAACAACGTTATGCGTTACAAAATCACATTAAATCATGTTATAGTTAAAACTATATTCTTTACCATTATATATATAAACCTTACCAAAAAATGTGATACATGAGTTTATTACTTTACAATAGATGCGTCGCACCGTGTCTAATTATTCCCCAACACTTTTCGTCAATGTCGATCACATATGTAGGGTCCCATACTAAGATTTCAGTATGGAATATCTTGAAAGTTAAATTTTGGGGGGTATTTTCATTTCGTGACGATTCCAAGGGATCAGTATTGAAAATAATAAATCAAAATAAATAGATCCAATATTACTTAGTAACTCCGAAACTAGTCATTTCATCACTTTATTAATAAGAATTTTATTTATTTATTTATTTCGGTCAAAATTAACAATTGAGATTTTCTCAATCTTTAACAAATCGGATCTGGAGACATCAGTCTGGTAAAAGGGCTTGAAGTAGTTTTTTTTTTTTTTTTTTTTTTTTTATACCGAAAAGAAAATCTCAGCACCGTTGAAAAAGTTAAGACCAAACAGACAGACAGAAAAAATAGGGAAAGGAGGAGAAACATGAGCAAGACTGAATGTATTTTCAAATAGGAATAGGTAAGTCCTTACCAAAAAATAAATAAATGCAAGATTAGTAGCTGCCGAACTAGTCATTTCATCGCATGATTTTAACACGTCGACTGCTTGGCCCACATCATTCATTCTTAAGAACGTCACTGCTTTATTTATTTCTAAATCTTGAGCCAAATAAGAATGTACAGAATTTCTAATGCTTTGGACGCACCAGTTATATCCATTACTAAAATTATCCTCAATAATTGGAGCTATTAATTTGGCTGAAGTTAAAATACACTTTTCAGCTTCTTGTTTCATTTCACGATGAAGGTGACTGAGATTGTCGTTGCGTACAGCTTCTAGCAAAAGATTTTCATTGACATCCGTCTGAGGAGAGAAACAGAATTATAAACATGAATGCCCCTAATGTAATGTTCCTGGTAGGTGGTGACTATATGGAGTGAGCCATTTTCATATTAACAGTCAAATATGTGGAACCCTGTTAGAGATAAGAATAAAATATTCTGACCAAAGTTTCATGATATCAAGGAACACAACATGTCTTGGTGACCTTGACTAATTTAAGGTTGGAACAGGGTCATTGCAAGGTTAAATTGTTTGTTTTCCTCTACAGAAGTATGTACTTTTCATTGTATATTAAAATTTTATCTGCTATCTGCTACCGTTTGGGCTGTGGTATTGTGACAGACAACCCCTCATACATAGGTACACACAAATTTCTGATTTATAAATAAAGATTTTCAACATGAATATCTATGGATTAATATTGGGTAACCCAAATTTCAAGTTTAGCCGTTCTTCAGATTTATTGCTCCTAGGTAGAATATCAAGATGCAAAAAACTGCGAAATTGTCAAAATAATAGAGAAAAAAATTAGCCAACAATCATACCACGTTGAATACACCAGTTCCCGTCAGATCACTGAAGTTAAGCAAAGTCGGGCGTGGTCAGTACTTGGATGGGTGACCGCTTGGGAACGCGTATCGTTGGCCCTTTTTTCCGGCCCAACCCAGGCTGGGTGAGGTCAATGTGGGTGGCTGGTTTTCAAGTTTCCAGCGAATGGAGGTTAAAACCCCCGCCTTGAATGACCAATAGATGTTAAAGAAACGTTAAGCCAAATTTAAAAAAAAAAAAAAAAACAANTTACTCGGCCCGTGAGGATGCCACCCTGTAAGTTGTCACTATCCCAAGTATGACCTATTTTCACTATGGAAGTTAGTAAGTCATACACTGTATTGGAAGAATTTTCGATTAAGAAACCTAAGCAACTGATGGTGTAAAATAATATGCAAAGCAACTCTGCAATATTATTATGTTACTGACGGAATTATATTGCAGTGATTGAGATGCATCTGTGCGTCCATGCCAATTATTGGCATCCAAGAGTAGACGTTTGACGACGATTAAAAACTTTGACAGCAAACAAGAACTTTTTTAGAGCTGCAGCCTCATACATCTGGTTATCATGGGAAACAATGATAATGTTGATTGATTGATGTATGTATTGTAATATACAGTTGTAATATGTATTTACAGTTGCTTACAGAATTAGCGTGGTAGCGTTCCGGTGGATCTATCAACAAAGGTACTTCTAAAAGTTTTAGAAATCCCTGCTTCATTTTATCTTTGTTTTCCAAAGCAAAATAACATATGATGGCATGAAGTCCCGCTTTGAAGTCTGGCTTCTCCTGAAGAATAAATTCATATGTTGAACATGCTTCCTCATACTGATGCATCTTGACCAGCAATACTCCAATATTGTGCATGATCTTCATTCTACAAGAAGACAATAATTAACCATCACAATACTTACACGATACGTCATTATGACACCCTTGTTGGCAAATCGTGTTGTGTGTGTATTAAATGTAATAGGTCTAGATCAAGGACCAAAAATATCCTCCGTTGAGTGAATGCGCGTCGGAAATAATAAAATTTGGGAAAGGATCGGTCAGC
>CM022879.1:8150431-8166034 GCA_012654025.1 Pachypsylla venusta | reverse complement strand
TAGCGGCCATTTGAAATTTCCAAGACATGACTTCCAAGAGTGTCTAAAACTAGGAGAATTATGTCTAACAGGTTCCTCAACATTGGTGTCCTATGTAGTCATTACATATCCCATTGCAAATAATTCGCCTACTTTTAGACACTCTTGGAAGTCATATCTTGGAAATTTCAAATGGCCGCTATTTTGAAACCAAACACGCTAGACGTGTAAATTTTTTTGCAAAGTACTTCTAATTCTATTGTTTTTCTGAAAATGTATCACAAGATGGGGGTTCGTATTTAAAAAACAAAAGTTGGACCCCCTGGGATCCACATGGGACCCGCACTTGAAAAATTGATTACACCATCAGGTGGTATAATTTGGAATATAATACCATGCAAAATTTCAAAACTCCACATAAAGCCGTTCAAAAGATATTCAGGTGGTCTCGGACTTTTGGGACACCCTGTATATTATATTAGAAATGTTGTGTGAACCTTATGTTAGGATATTTATTATGATGAAATCCAAGTTCTGTTTTTCAAATGTTCACACAATTATTGAAACCAGTAATACTTTTTTATGTAGACGTATCTTAAAACTTAAAACCGGATGATAATCATAAATCACATAAATCACTTTCCGAGTCTCTTCGCTCGAGGGGACGAACCATTTCAATTTGCTTCGGGGGTACCTACAGGGTGCGGCTCGGAAATGACCTTTTTTTAAAAATGCTCCTGTATCGCAACAAAAAATCGTAGGTTGACGGNAAATCTAAAATAGAGAAGATTTAATTCCGCTTTGAGTTTTGTAATAGTTAAGAAGTATCTCATTTTGTGAAAAGATTTTACCAGTAGCTTTTTTCTCTTGGAAAACACAAGTTTTCATTTTGTCTATTTTGTGGAATATTTCTTCATCTCTAATTTGAATTTCTTTGTTATTTTTTCAAACCCCTCGATCAAAGAAAGATGAGGTGGTCCAAAGAACAATAATCTTTTGTGGTGGAAGCATACTTCTCTCACGGGCATTTCATTGTGGCGCCACGGCTTGCATTCCGAGTTCGCTTCAGAATTCCACCCAGAAGTGCTCTTCCCGATCGGAAAACAATTTTGTCAGCTCGAACAATGATGAGGACCAGCTCGAACTGTGAGGACTCCAGACAATGTGGAGGCGGTTCGAAGGTCGATTTTAAGGTCACCAAAGCGCTCTGCCCGTAAACATGAAATCGCCCTTGGACTTTCTGATCGCACTGTGCGTTTTTGATGATGATTGAAATTTACCACGTAGAATTATTCACAAAGTCAATTCTGAGCGGCATGTCGAAATGCTTCTAAACTATTTTGGACCATCTCTCGATGTCATGGATTTACCTCAGGGTGTTTGGTTCCAACAAGATTGTGTCACGGCCCATGCAGCCCGAGTTTCCTTGGAGGTTTTGAGAGAAATGTTTCCTGGACGGCTGATCTCAAGTCGAGGTGATCTCTCTTGGTCGGCACGGTCGCCGGATCTCGCGCCTTGTTATTTTTTTTCTCTGGGGCTAAACAAACATCGTCCAACAAATTTTGATGAGCTAAAGATATTCATTTGTTAAGAAATTGAACAAATCTCCTTTGAAATGTTGGAACGTGTACACATAAATTTCCAAAATCGTCTTCAGCAATGTATCGACAATGGCGACCTTTGTCTTTCAATTTAAAAAAATATTTTTCCTTTATCTTATAATACTTTCGTTTTTATTAGCTTTCGAAAAAGGTGATTTGTAAGGTTTACAAAAGTTCGAATTAATCTCAAAATAATTTTATTTTATTTAACTTTTCAAATATGCGTGTTATTGATTTTAAATATCGGAAACTCCTCTGATGCTTAAAAAATTGAGAACGACTAGAAAATGATTACCAATCTAAATAAAAATATGTTTCAGTGCTGTTCGAAATTCCGATCCCTTCTCTAGATATTATGAGTAGCTGGCCCGTGATTATTTTTCAAACACCCTGTAGATTCAGTAAGAGGAACTTAAATTTTCTCCAACTACGATCTTGAATGTCACTTTTTTTTTTAATTTGGCTTAACATCTCTTTAACATCTATTGGTCATTCGAGACGGGGTTTTTACCCTCCATTCTCTGGAAACTTGCAAACCAGCAACCAACATTGACCTCACCCATCCTGGGTTGGGCCGGAAAAAAAGACAACGGTACGTGGTGTTCCCAAGCGGTCACCCATCCAAGTACTGACCACGTCCGACGTTGTTTAACTTAAGTGATCTGAACGGGAACTGGTTTATTCAACGTGGTATGATCGTTGGCTAGAATGTGACTTTAAAAGAATATCAAAGCTACCATTATGAAACTTTTTTCTTTGTTACCTCATAATTTTAAAAACCTCAACACGTTAAAAAGTTATAAATAAAAAAATAGTATCCGATATATCCTCGGGCACCCGGAAAATCACATCTGATTTAAAAGAAGAAGAAAAAAAATGGGAAAAAACATATTCCCAAATTTAACTTACTCAATATCTATCGAAAAACAAAAAAATATCTTGAAAACGGTACACAAAATTTTTCAAAAATAAAATAAAAACAAAACTTATTTAAACACAAACTTTAATATATTGTTAATTTATTGATTTAATACTTAAACTACTTGAATACAAAGTTACAACACAAAGTTCGAACTGATAAACTGGTTCCGCTGGTTTTAGAGAGATACTGAAAGATCTATTGTCTTGTGGTTTGTATAGTGAAGACTGGTAAATCACTAATGACTGAAAACATCCGGTTAAAATCTTCTACTAAAGATATATTTTTGTTCTTTCGATGGAAGTTATTCGTTTACTGTTGACCTCAGTTTTCCAAGAACATTGAACTGAATATGTATAAAATCAAAGTTTGATATAAGCTTAATCAAATCATCTATTCAGACTTTAAATATTTCAGTTTCCATTTATGTTATCTATACAGGGTGTTACAGGAAAAAAAGTTTTAGGGTTCAAAGTCTCAAAGTTCAAAGGGTTGGGTGGAAGAGAATTCCTCAGGAATTAACCCCGCCCTTTGAATTAACTTTTCTCTCTCTCTCTTTTCTTTTCTTTCTATCCTTTTCCCTCACTCTTTCTAAACTCTTCTTTTTTTTATGTCTCCTTCTTGTTTAAAGTTAATTCAATAAAGTGTAAAAAAAAAAAAAAAAANTTACTAGTGACCATGTCAAGTGTTAAATTATCCGTCATATTGACAAATGTTGAAAAGTATTGGCCGGACATTTTATCATTTTATAAATTATGGACATGTTTAAACTCCCCAACGTTGTTACTAGTGACCATGTCAAGTGTTAAATTATCCGTCATATTGACAAATGTTGAAAAGTATTGGCCGGACATTTTATCATTTTATAAATTATGGACATGTTTAAACTCCCCAACGTTGTTACTAGTGACCATGTCAAGTGTTAAATTATCCGTCATATTGACAAATGTTGAAAAGTATTGGCCGGACATTTTATCATTTTATAAATTATGGACATGTTTAAACTCCCCAACGTTGTTACTAGTGACCATGTCAAGTGTTAAATTATCCGTCATATTGACAAATGTTGAAAAGTATTGGCCGGACATTTTATCATTTTATAAATTATGGACATGTTTAAACTCCCCAACGTTGTTACTAGTGACCATGTCAAGTGTTAAATTATCCGTCATATTGACAAATGTTGAAAAGTATTGGCCGGACATTTTATCATTTTATAAATTATGGACATGTTTAAACTCCCCAACGTTGTTACTAGTGACCATGTCAAGTGTTAAATTATCCGTCATATTGACAAATGTTGAAAAGTATTGGCCGGACATTTTATCATTTTATAAATTATGGACATGTTTAAACTCCCCAACGTTGTTACTAGTGACCATGTCAAGTGTTAAATTATCCGTCATATTGACAAATGTTGAAAAGTATTGGCCGGACATTTTATCATTTTATAAATTATGGACATGTTTAAACTCCCCAACGTTGTTACTAGTGACCATGTCAAGTGTTAAATTATCCGTCATATTGACAAATGTTGAAAAGTATTGGCCGGACATTTTATCATTTTATAAATTATGGACATGTTTAAACTCCCCAACGTTGTTACTAGTGACCATGTCAAGTGTTAAATTATCCGTCATATTGACAAATGTTGAAAAGTATTGGCCGGACATTTTATCATTTTATAAATTATGGACATGTTTAAACTCCCCAACGTTGTTACTAGTGACCATGTCAAGTGTTAAATTATCCGTCATATTGACAAATGTTGAAAAGTATTGGCCGGACATTTTATCATTTTATAAATTATGGACATGTTTAAACTCCCCAACGTTGTTACTAGTGACCATGTCAAGTGTTAAATTATCCGTCATATTGACAAATGTTGAAAAGTATTGGCCGGACATTTTATCATTTTATAAATTATGGACATGTTTAAACTCCCCAACGTTGTTACTAGTGACCATGTCAAGTGTTAAATTATCCGTCATATTGACAAATGTTGAAAAGTATTGGCCGGACATTTTATCATTTTATAAATTATGGACATGTTTAAACTCCCCAACGTTGTTACTAGTGACCATGTCAAGTGTTAAATTATCCGTCATATTGACAAATGTTGAAAAGTATTGGCCGGACATTTTATCATTTTATAAATTATGGACATGTTGAAACTCCCCAACGTTGTTACTAGTGACCATGTCAAGTGTTAAATTATCCGTCATATTGACAAATGTTGAAAAGTATTGGCCGGACATTTTATCATTTTATAAATTATGGACATGTTGAAACTCCCCAACGTTGTTACTAGTGACCATGTCAAGTGTTAAATTATCCGTCATATTGACAAATGTTGAAAAGTATTGGCCGGACATTTTATCATTTTATAAATTATGGACATGTTGAAACTCCCCAACGTTGTTACTAGTGACCATGTCAAGTGTTAAATTATCCGTCATATTGACAAATGTTGAAAAGTATTGGCCGGACATTTTATCATTTTATAAATTATGGACATGTTGAAACTCCCCAACGTTGTTACTGCTGACCATGTCTAGTGTCAAATTGTCCGTCATATTGACAAATGTTGAGTTTAACATTTTGGACGCAGAAATGTTATTTGACAGTTGAATTTGAATGAGAATGATAGAAATTGTTGTAACGGCACCAAATATCTGAAACAGAATCAGAAAAATATTTTCACCCGGCCCTTCCCCCTTTGACAATTGAATAGAATGAGAATGATGGAAATTGTTGTAACGGCACCAAATATCTGAAACAGAACCAGAAAAATATTTTCACCCGACCCTTCCCCCTTTGACAAATTACCATATCATGTTTCGGTGATTTGTTTCTACATATAAAGGTGTTTTCAGCTTCATAATGGTAAGAATAGAATGTACATATCTTGTACGAGTAGAAAAGATGAAATTATCAAAAATTAAATATTTTATTCAACCGTTGCCGATTCCGAAGTTCAGGGCCACCAAGGCAAAATACGGGCCCGGAACTGAAAAGTTACGGGCCCCTCTATACAACAATCCATGAAGCCTCAATAGCAAATAAAACATTAAATATAAGTATCCATGATGTATAATACGAGTCAATCAAGGTTTAAACTGTATAAACTAGTTACTCGAGGTGGTAGAAGCTTTAAGAAAATAATACACGGAATTTTTTTTAGCACCTTGGTATTCCGGGCCCCTCCGAAAAACACGGGCCCGGGGGATTCTCCAATTCTCCCATTCCCCCCTCTCGGTGGGCTTGCCGAAGGTTGCTAATCCACTTTTCGCACTGTCTGTCCCGATCTGATCGCCCATCAACTGGCCCATCCATGATCTCGACAAACAGCCTTCGTTGAATTCTCGCATGATATGCCCGGTATTCGCCTGTTTTGGTTGTTTAATTCTTCGGAAAGCTCAAAATTCTGTTAGCACATCTATTGTTTCCTAGACAGTTTTTATAATTTTATAAACAAGACGCTCGAGAGTTATCGTGGTCCGAGCAGACAATCAGACGTTTTAAGAAAACCCTGGAGTTAATAATAGACCTCACTTCCTTCGGCCAGTAATTAATACCACAGAATCAGTACTTGTAAGAAATTCATCAAGTAGATTAGAGAATTAGATGTTTGGTTTAGCAATAAAATTTCTGAACAATTTCTGCATGCAGACTACTTCCACCTACCTACTACTTATTTCTTTTGGTGAATGACCCCCAAGAGGTCCGGAAAGTTGTTACACAAAGCATTATTCACAAAGAAAATTATTCTAATTGTTTTTATTACAATTTTATAATGGGGGAGGGAGAGCCAGCGTATACAGTGTCTTCAACTTGATGTAGGTACCATGGCTGGAGCCGGAGCCGATAACCCTACCTCAGGAAAATTATCAGAAATAAAAAATGTCTAATTGTGTGCGCGTAGGGCCAAATTTCGAATTTATTTACAAAATTGAGCATTTTGGTCAATCATGGTTTATTAGGACTCCAGAAAATTATTTTTAAAAAAAATGTCAAACAGTTTTCGACTTACGACAAAAATTCGAATTTATTGATCAAATTAGTCCTTAATTTATGAAGTTTTTAGTAAAGTTATGACCAGCCATGCCAAATTCCGAAATCGAGATAGGACAAAATAAAATTTAGAGAAAACTAACAAGAACGGCCTTAAATGGTCGAAAAATATAAATGTGGAATCTCTGTTTTTTAAAGGCTACACGAAATCATGTTCCTCTCTAGAAAGAAAAATAGCAAATTTAAAATCGTAGTGAAGCACGGTGAAAAAGCTTGTTAAAAACAAGACACCAAAATATTTTTTATCGGTTCAGAGATTACAACATAGTATGGGGAACTAAATATTATTATCAGTTTTAAATTAAACTCCCCAAAATTGCTTAGTACAGTGTTTAACTAGGAAAGAAAAAGTTAAAGCCGTTTTCTAAGGACTGATTCATAACTTTAACTGAAAAGACCCATAGAAAACAACTTTCACCAAAGAAGGGATACCAAGATGAAGGGTACGCGAGTCTCGTAAAATCGTATGATAATAACGTGAATAACGTGATGAATCAAATAACATACTCTAACAAGAAGTTGTGGGTCTAAGGGCACTAATCCAAATAAATTGAGCATTTTGATATTGTGCGATAGACATTCGAGCACGTAGTCCAACTGAAATTTGAAGAAAATGAGGCCGACATTAGTACAGAGAAAAAATTGTTATTTTGAGTTGAGAAGAGGTGTAGCGAACCGAAAAAAATCCATTTTTGGGGCCGTGATTTTTCTTTTTCCTCTTCTTCTTCTTTTAAAAATGAAAAACCTCTCATAAATAACCAAACCCTGGTGTCAGTTATGCCGCGATGACTACGAGAGTGGAAAATGTACAAAAAATCAAAAATACTTTTTCAGTATATCTTAAAGATCATCTCGGGTACACTTTAGGTAGGTACCCGCAGTATCCAAAATTAATAAATCAGATTTGTTCTGACTATTACGAGGTTAGTCTGTAGTTAAATATTGTTGATACAAATCCTAGGAAACAGAGCCGTACCCAAGGGAGGAAAGATGATGATCATGGAAGGATGTAGTTTTTGTTGATGTTGTTGTTGTTGCTGCTGCTGTCGTTTTTGTTGTAATTGTTGTTGTTATTGCTGCTGTTGTTTTTTTGTTGTTGTTGATGTTTCTGTTGTTGCTGCTATTGTTGTTTGTGTTGATGTTGCTGTTGTTTTAAAAAAATATTATAGGTCACGTGGAAAGTAGAGTATTTATATTAAAGAAAAAAAAAAACATTGAAATTTCGGGGAGACCCCCCCCCTGGGTACGACCTTGCTAGGAGATGTCTAATTCTTACATTTTTATTCAAGGCAGGATCTTTTCTAGATACAATGAAATTGACAATCATTCTCGAGGAGTAGGAAATCTGGAAAATTATAAAGATTGGTAAATGTATACATATAATACGCAAAGGAGTTTAAAATAGCAGTGATACTGACGTATTGACTGACGACTGACTCATAAATAATCAACGTAATTCAACGATTGCTAAACATAGAAGCTTGAACACAGTTTCCTTTCAGTTTCACAAATGGAATGAAAAAATGTTCAACTGAAACAAACTTATCTCCAAAAAGACGCCATTTAGGGGTTCAATAATAGAGCATATAGCCGACAAAATTAACTAATACTTTATTATTTTCAATTTCCATCACGGAAAGTGATGGTGGTAGAAGGGTTAGGTAGCAAAATATATTATACTCTGAGGTCGCCGGACAAGATGCTGTCCTTCCTTGTCCTTCAATTGTATTAAATATCTAAAATTCATGAAGATGGAATTCCATCGGTTGGTTGGGTTTGAACCCAGGCCCTACTGTATGCCAGTCACAGCGTCTTACCACTACGCCACCAAACCATGTTCATTAAACTAATAATTTGTAGAATTAACCCTAGGATTGCCAAGGGGAAGGGGGGGTACAAAGTACCCGCGTTTTAGCAAAAAGCTTATAGTAATCAAATTATGATACTTATTTTAATGAGACTTTTAATAATTGTCACAAACAATATTTTCCAGCATACTATATAAAAATATGTATGTTCTAAGCCTTCTAAGAGATGATATTGAAACCAAACTTTGGGCGCGGATAGTCTAAAGCTTTCTTTCCAAATTCTTGATTGTGTAAAGCTACCATAAATTGTGTAAAGTGTCTAAAATGTCTAATTATGTACCACATGCAAGAAATAAGTGTGTGTAAACACTGTCAAAAGACATTTGTCTGTGTGGGATGTCAGGAAGGACAAAGTTCTGGTTCAGAATAGATTTCCTAGGGTCTAGCAATTTTTTTTTTATTTTCATTTACATTATTTTATTCCTGGGATTAAATTTTAAATGTAAGATTCCTGGGATTAAATTTTAAATGTAAGATAATAATTGATTTAGTTTATATTTTTTTAGTTTTTAATAAAGAAATAGCGATTTATTGTAATAAAAAAATACATTTTTTCCTTTATTTTGTTGGCGGGTACTTTTTACCCCTACCCCCCCACCCCCTTGGCAATCCTAGGGTTAAGACTTACCCAAGAGCGAGGAAAGAACTTACTTGATATTGAGTTTTATAACAAGGATGTATAACAATATAAACAGTTATAAAAATATGTAATAATAAATTATAAATATGTATAAAATATACATGTTGAATTAGATAACAGAGATTGCATATGACATGTAGGAACTCTGATAGAATTATTGCTAAGAGCTGTGCGTTAAACATATTGTTAACTTCTTGAATTAAGTCACAAACATATGTCTGAGACTTGACATATTTAAATATATTTTGAATAAGATATTTTTCTCGATTCATATATGTTAATCTAGATCTTAATATATTCATTAATGTGGTGAACTGTAAACAAAAATGTTACAAGTAATAACCCTTGATATTAGAACTCAAATGCTGAAAGGTTCAAACTTTTCATAATACTTTGAGTCACGGACACTAATAAACGCTCTCAAAAACCAGATGCCTTTGAGATGGATATCATGGGATCACTAAAATCGAAGTCTTCCAAAGAATTAATAAAAGCAAAGACATCGTCAACATCATTAACATCGTCAAATAACAGTAGCTCGCATACATCATGAGGAATGAAAATAGATACCTGATACCTACGCCCAAATACTGCCATCCATCATCAGTAGCCATGAAGTGAGAGTAGCCATGATGATCATCAACATTAGAACCGGCTGGAAACTTCAAGTACAGTGATATCGTGCTAAGTGCGTGAGTTAATCGATGACTTTTATTTTTGCCCAATCAAAACGGGAAATCAGGATGACGAGCAGCGCTAAACGATTTCAGTTTGAGAGAGGTGCCCTCCGTATTTACCATAATAAAAGAAGTAATCTAAAAGACTTAGTTGTAGAATACAAATGAGAGACATCAAGTTTGTTGCAACGGAAAATGAACTCATATCAAAATCAATGAAACATCCCAACAAATTAATGATCACAATACTTAGAAACATCCTCATGCAATTCTTTTCATTGCATTTCTTATTATCTTTAATAACTTACTTGTAAAATACAAATGAGAGACATCAAGTTTGTTCCAACGGAAAATGAACTCATATCGAAATCAATGAAACATCCCAACAAATTAATGATTACAATACTTAGAAACATCTTCATGCAATTCCTTTCATTGCATTTCTTTTTATCTTTCATTGAACTGTTTAAATAATTTAGCAATGAGTAAACATTCCAAGTTTTAATATTTAAAGTTATTATTAAAAATATTAACGAAGTAAATAAAATGATTGTCGCAAACTTAGACACCATTCCTTTGTTGATATTAAATATATTGCTGGTAGATGCAAGAACGATTGATACAATCGACAGAACAATGTTTAGAAATGTACTTAAATGTTTGTTCAGATAGAAGTCAGCTATAAAGTCCAAGTTGACCATGGTTAGATATGTTGCTGAAGAATTAGTTATTGCTGATTGAAGCACTGGCAGAACATAAAGGTATGCCTACTCTCAGTAAATGGCGAATTAGGTACGTGCAGCCTTATATTAATATGTTTCTTAAATAACCCGAAATCTTTTGAAAATACAGTACAGAAATATTACCTAACGCCAAAGTTTCATAAAATTTTTGGGGGAAAATCGTAGGTATGATGTGTGAAATTAACAGAATCTTCAAAAATAATAGTAATAAACAAATTATCCTCCAAATATGCCAAACCATAAGGCGGGGTAATCAATACTGAATTTGAGGTGCCCAAACCTAAACGTGAAAATAAAAATCATGGCTGAAATTAAAAGGGGAGGAGTTTTTTTTAAAGAAATCCCCAAGCATACATCTAAATAGATACTTAATTAACACTTATATACTAATGACGGAAAATATCCAATTTGTCATAGGTAATCCGCGTTTTAATTTTCCGTAAGTGCGCATATGTTGCAACATTGTATATTTTTGTAAAACTTTGTTGTGAACATTTTAAGCTCATTTCAAAATATTTTTGTAAATGACACTTTCCCCACAAACTAATCTATAACTTTGTAGGTACCTTTGTTACATTGATCCACAGAACAATGGAAGTTGAGAAATACGAGTAGGTAGGTACCTACTTGAAATTAGTTTTTACTTTCCTCATCCTATAAAAAGGAAAGTATTGTAATGGGGTGAAATTTTCGATGTCGAATTTTCAATGACTAAGATATCTCAAGAACGGAAAGTGATTGAGTCTGGAAATTAAGTATGTATGTCAGTCTTATGCCATGGGCGACACACGAAACTTTTGGTTGAAATCGAATATACCATTGTCCGTTTTTGACGTTTTTTAGCGGTTTTCGCAAATCCTGCCTTAAAGGAGAACGGTAAAACCCAGAACTTGGTGACCCTTCATATTAATTTCATGCGCAAAGACACTCCTGGATGAATTCTAATCTATTTTTGGCGGTTTTTTATGCTTCTTAGCTTTTTTCGACGGCTTTTTGGTGGTTATTCCGAAAACGAGAACGTAAAAACTAGAGTTTGAAAATTGGTGCTTGTATGTAGCAATTGTATGTATTTAATGCCCAAAGACACTTTTGGTCAAAATCAAACCTAGCGTTGGCGGTTTTCACGAACCAGCATAAAATGAAAATGATTTTCTGCATGGAATGTGCGAACACACTTCAGGTTGAAGTCCAATCTATCGTTGACGGTTTTTTACCTCTTTGTGTCGGTTTTTGGCCGATTTCAGACGGTTTTCACAAATCCTGATTAAAAGGAAAACAGACTTGAAATTTTGCTACTTGATTATACATCGTGTCCCAGAATGACCCCTCCCACCTTAACTTCAAGTTCTGGCAAGAGCCAGAAGTTGAAATTTGATGCCTGTTCATATCAACTTAATGCATTGAACTTTTGGTTGAAGTTCATTCTATTTTTAGCGGTTTTTTGCCGCTTTTTTGTATAAAACAGGAACGGAAAGAGTAACAATTTTCTGTATGGAATGCTCAAAGACACTTTTGATCGAAATAAAATCTACATCATAAAATGAAAACGGATTGAAATTTGGTGTCATATCAATTTTCTGCATGCAATGCGCAAAGACACTTTTGGGGGAAGTTTAGTTTGCCTGTCTTTTTGGCAGTCTCGAGATTTGGGCTCTTGGGACCTCAAAACGTGTTTTGGCATTGAAAACTCGACATCAAAAATTATTAAAATTCTTTCTTCTTTTTTATAGACAAGGAAAGTCGTGTGATGTTTGCACCAGATTTTTTTACATACCTCTTCAAAAAGGTATGGGACAGATGGGGCACTTTCATTAATGACATTGTATGTTTGAAACAAATTGAGGAGCGCGGCAGCGCTCCGCCCGCCAAGTCAAATACAATGAGCGTTGCACAAGTGATATATTACTTGACGTCACAAAGTGCATTTTTCAGGTCTCTCCACAGCCTCGAGAAAAATATGTGGAGTTTAATTTCAGTTCATTAAAAAAAAATTTCAGTGAAGAATTCAGAAACGTGTGCCAAGTAATGTTCGTCAGTATAAGATTCTCCACTTTACGTTTTATAACGGTTACCTACCTGTTTTAGAAGTTTTTCTGGGGTGTTGTGGGATATTAATTTCATAGAATCAAACTGATGTACAATGGTGAAGGTGGAAAATTACTATATCATCACTTGACCAAAAAATATTGAAGATGTTAAAGAGCTAACTAGTTTTGTCCTCTCAGAACATCATCGGAGCTAGTGTCAGAGAAATGATCTTATGAGGTATTGGAGTGTGCCTTGAGTAAAGAGCATGTGTTTGTGTGTGTGTGAGAGAGAGAGAACTTACCACTTCCCCCTTTTTTTATATTATTATTATTCAGGGGCGTACACAAGGGGGGGGGGCTAGCCGGCTATAGCCCCCTCGAATTTTTTTTTCGGGATAAGCCATCAAATGTGAAACGCGAGTGCGGCATATCATCTAACCCTGTGCTTCTTTTTCAATGTCACGCAGAAAACGCTTTTTGGGATACCTACATAACAAAGAGCAAAGTTAGGGCGATTTAACTTTTATTCTACATTTTTAGATATTTTTTACCTTCCTTATCCTATAAAAAGGAAAGTATTGTAATGGGCTGAACTTTTCAATTTCGAGTTTTCAATGCCAAAACACATTTTGGGGTCCCCAGAGCCCGAATCTCGAGTTTCAGCCACTGGTCCTTTGTGTGTGTGTCTGTCTGTGGACAAGATATCTCAAGAACGGCAAGTGTTAGAGACTTGAAATTTGGTATGTACGTCAGTTTTATGCCATGAACGGCAAAATGAGCTGGTAATTGAATATACCGTTGGCGGTTTTATGCCGCTTTCTAGGGTTTTCCCATACCCTGCCTAAAATGAGAACAGCAATAGCTAGAACTTTAAACTTGTTGCCTATTCACATCAAGAAATTGAAAAATACAACTTAGGTTGAAGTTTAATATATTCCTAAGTAAGACAGGATCCCATAAACTAAGAGAGGTTTTCTTAGATCTCTTGGCGATTTCCTCTATAAAAAATGCATTCGTTCTGTTACCTCCTGGGTGATGTAGAAAAACAGAAGAAATTAAAACCTCTTAAAGAAGAAAAATACTGAAAGAGTTAAAAAAAACCTATATCTTGGGCGCGATAGAGTGCATCACCCAATAGGCTGAGACGTAGGAACTGTGAGGCGGAACGCCCCGGATGCCGGTCTTATAGGGTTTTGCTACGCCTTTTATATCTAAAAACATTTGATTATCGTTGGGGGGGGGGCGCATTTCGAAATCTCGCCCCTGGCGGCTAACAACCACCAGGCGATCCTGCTTTAAAAAGTGTCTTTGTAAAGCCCTATATTACACAATGTTTACATTATCTCTCTGTGAAACTAGATGGGTTCAACGCCACNCCCCCCCCCCCGAAAAAAATCCTGTGAACGCCCCTGTTATAATTTATTTTAAGTTGTAAAAGAAGGCATATGAAATATTGGATGGTGCGAATTGGAGGTATACTAATCCATACTAATATATAAATGCGAAAGTAACTCTGTCTGTATGTATGTTACGCTTTCACGCTTAAACTACTGAACCGATTTTGATGAAATTTGGTATGGAGATAGACTAAACTTTAGGAAAGAACATAGGCTTGAAACTATAGACGGCCATGCCTATAATGCGACAAGCGAAGCGGGTGTATCCTGCTAGTTATTTATATTTATTATTTAGTGTATATTTATCAGGTATTCATATTATTTTAATTTAACCAACTGATCTACAATCAATGAGGACGTTAAAGAAAGGTCAATACCACTTCCATCCGGAGCTATGAACAGTGATGGTGAATCTCTTGAAAATGAATTTTTAAATTTAACTATCTGCGAAGATGTTTTGTAAACGCCATGATGATAAATAGTATTATTTGAATATTACAATATATTGATTATACTAACTTTACCGGGTGTAACCAGTGCGATGGTTGAAACCAAATGTTCTATGGATCAAATTTGAGAAGGTGTCTACATAGGTAATATATACAGGGAAAACCAGAATAAAGATATAAAGGGGCTAGTGATAACTTTACAGGGTGTAACCAGTGCGATGGTTGAAACCAAATGTTCTATGGATCAAATTAGAGAGGGTGTCTACATATTATATGCAGGGAGAACCAGAATAATGATAGAAAGGGGCTAGAGAATCCCATTATTCTAGCAAATGACACAGTGTACAACAGGTTATTTACAACATAAAAGTGATAAAAGGCTCACCGAATATGTGCCGTTTTCGCTTCATTTTTAAGTTGTTAGTAGCTACAATTCCATATAGGTATATTGTTCTTCAATACCCCTTATGTTGAGAAAAAAATCGTTCATTAATAGGTAATTAATTATAAACCGCATTAACAAGCCAGGCTTGTCTGTTTTATGTTCCCCCAACTGCTTCCTACATACTGATACCACTCTTGTCAATTTTCTTTATGACGTAGGGGTGAGTTGATCTCGAACGAATGTGGAAAATTCATTTCTCAAAATAATTCAGACCAAAAAGATCAGAAAGATAACAAAACCATAGCTGCAAAATGGCTTACATGATTTTTCCTCATTTTTGCAGCTGAGCGGGCTGAGCCATGTATGATACAGATGAGCCGTGTATGAACAACCCTAAAAACGTCACAGAAATGTCTTTTATGTCAGAAGAAAACAAACGTCTCATCATAAAGAAAATTAAAACAATTTCCTTACGTTCGAACAAATAGTAAAAGCCATGGCGGAAAAAATGATATTATTGCAAATGATGCAGCCCCTAGAAAGGAGAGGAAGCACCTTTCTAGATATTTTTATATATGAACCCACCCCAATCCAGTCCCAGGAACATGCCCAATATATTTGATGCAGCTATTTTGTTACACCCTGTATATTATAATCGTTTATGAAACCACCCCAATCAAGTCTCAGAACATGCCTAATATATTTGATGCAGACGTTTTGTTACACCCTGTATATTATGATCGTCTATGAACCCACCACAATCTAGTCCCAGGAACATGCCCAATATATTTGATGCAGCTATTTTGTTACACCCTGTATATTATAATCGTCTATGAACCCACCC
>CM022879.1:8067559-8148518 GCA_012654025.1 Pachypsylla venusta | reverse complement strand
TCAGCAGACTTCAACACACGTTTTATTTTTTTTGGAACCTAACCCAATACTACTCCCAACACGTTCTACACAGCTTAACAACCGGTTACTACTCCCCATGTACTTCCTAGGTTATCAAACGTGTAGGTAATATGTAATCCATGTGTATTCTCTGATCGCGTTTAATCGGTTGTACCTCGGCGATATGATTATTAATGTGGGAGTCAGATTTATTATCATATTTATCTCATGTTCTCGAAACGAAGTTCGGGTACTCAGCTGTATAATACTATATCTTCACTTGACCACTATATCTACCTCATTACGGTTTTACTTGACATATTATCCCAATTTAACAAAATTATTTCATCGATATTTCCAAACGTCGAATATGAACAGCCTTGATGAATCCATGTGGGGTTCCTCAAAATATTTTCAGTTATTTCGTCTATAGAGGTAAAATGGTGAGGAAGCTACAAACGCCTGCACTAAACATTAGAAGACGGTGTAGCTTCTTTGCCGTTTCGGAGCCATAAATGAAATTAATATAATTAAAATTCAAATGGATTCATAAAAGGTTATTCCGAAGTTACTACCCAAATTTGCAAATCGGTCCAGCCATTGCAATAACATTTACAAATCCGCATCCGAATCGCCCCTCGGAAGCCACAACAAGCTGACGCCACTACGAGTTACAAGACGCGATAGGCTTCAAAACCTCCGGGAGTTGGATTTGTCGCTTACAAAAGCTTACAAAGGGCGACCGCACTGATCCCATCATGTTGGATAAGCTGTTTACAAGTTATGGCGAGAAAGCTATAATGACCTATATCGTGTCCGTTTTTTTCGCTAATAGTAAAAAAATTGAATGAACCGAAATGATCACAGCATTATAAGATATATGCAAGTAGATACGACTTATACCTGTGTTTTAAGATAAGTAACGGATAAGCTGTCGCAATTAATTTGAAATCATCCTCTAATTTGAGTACACGAACAAGAACAATAACTAAGATCGGATTGATAGGTGATGACCCCAGCCTGGTTTGAGTAGCAAGGCAACATAAATTACCGACCGGAAACTCAACAGTCAATCCCAACCTTGGTTAGTATTTGACTTCTTGAGAATTCACATTTTAAAATGACATTCTTTGACAATATCTGAAAAAGATTATCAAATTTAAAAACTAATTTTCAAAAGAAACATAATCACTAAGAGTATATTTATAACTCCAGATCTTTCATTTTTTTTTTAAAAAAAATATTGTGCTTCTCTGACACAATACAATTTTGGGAATCCCCCNCCCCCCCCCCCCACACACACACAGATTTAAAAATATAAAATTAAGGTTAAATAAAACAGAAAAGTGGATAAAATAAAGTAAGAATAAATCAACCACAAAAAATTATGGACCTTTAAAGTAAATTGAATTTTTGAACAGTAAATTGATCAGTATTTCCAAAAGTATTTTAAAAAGGATAGATCCCGCAGTAGCATTCTATGCAGCATATACTGCAACTGGTTGCACCCAATTTTTTATTAAAGGTATATACATGAAAACTATATAAAATGCATGGTTTGCACGTTTAAGAGATTGATTCCCTGGGGTGTGTATGCCTAAATCTACAAAACCATCTACGGTGAACGTAGAATGGTTCATTTGAACATTTTGGCATCAAAAATAATAATTTCAAAATCGCTAGTATTTTGGACATAGGTAGCAATTGCTTCGAAAGCTGTTTTATTAATACCAAATGAGCATTTTATACTTCTGGTAAGTCGTGAGAGGGTGCGTAATGTAGGTAGCGGTAATAAACAGTGGTTTTTACAGTGGCGATAACCTTTTGGTGATTTTATTTTTAATAAAATACATTCTAAAATAAAATGATCAGGGTATCTCATTCCACGAGCAAATTCCTGTATTTGAAGAAATATTTCAATAATTTGTTGCTGTACATCATCCATTTTTATACATCAACTCGTTTTTCATTACATTTTCTTAGCTTTCTTCCAGTTCGGAGCGTTTTTTTTTTAGATTTAGGTAGATAGTTTGTTTTTTTTTGTACAAAGACAATTTTTGTTTTAGATTTTTGATTTTCTTTTTCAAGAAAACTATTTCATGATCAGAACTGCACGATGAGCGTGAATCAGATATTGTATTATCTAACTGATTAGAACTTTCGGTATTAGCTAATTGATCATTATTTCTTGAATGAGCTAATGTATTATTAGTGCCTTTATTAGCTAAAAGTGGAATCTTGGGTTTCTGATACTTTTTTTTAGTTTTCGATGAGAATCCTTTCACGTCACATTTAGGCAAACTTGGAAAGATAGATGGTACAGCGGTCGGTATTAATTTCCACCTTACCATTTATCACAAACTTGTTTTCCTTTATAATACATTCATCGCAGAAGTGCTGGGAACACACAATATGATTTCTGTTGAGAATAAAATTCCTGGGAATCGCCCTGTTCCACGATAATAAAAATTTTTCTGATGGATGGAAATATTGATGCGTAATACCATCTTCACACTTTTTAACCGTAATGCTCGTACATCCGGAACACAACACACTGTCGACATTTTTCGAATTCTTAAATTTAATTTTGAAGTTTTAATATAGATAAAATCATTATTTAAAAAAAATCAAGTTTGTATAGTAAAAAATAGAAGAAACGGAAACATTATTGTATTAAACAATCTTTGTTTTGTAACTTATTGTAAAATAAAACTGAAACTCTCGTGAAAATTGTTAATAATAAAATAAAATAAAACCTTAATGAAAATTTCAACTATGTTCAAGGTTTAAATGAAATTTATTTGAAAATAATAAGTAATTATTTACTTACTATTTAAAAATAATAATTAGGTACCTATTTATAACGAAAAAATCAAATTCGAGGCCATTGATAGTTCAATCAGCTTATTTGCTGACAAGAAACTTTCAACTGCTCCCATACCGTTTGATATCACTAGCGCTAGAGTTTCACTGCCACACCGCATCATAGGTTAAATTTGGAGACTTTTCCCACTTTCTGTTCTATTCGTTATGCTATAGACTATAGAGAACAATTTCTATTAGACGGTTTTTTAAGCACAACTTGTAATTCATGTTCTTGTTAGCATTCCTTATTTTGCTATACAGGGTGTATCTAAATTACGCCGCCAAAAAATTATGGGTGGTAGAACACACCATTTGCAGTCGAACAGACCAATATACCCTATGGCGGAAATGTACCGTTTTCAAAATGGCGGCTTTTTGTTGTTATTTTCAAAATGCATGACCTTGCGATACTTCTTGAGGAATAACTTTTTTTTGCACATTGTATCAAAAAAAAAATCTTTTGCCATGTGAGGTGTACCAAAATTTGCCATAGAAATAATATGTTACATGGGGCTAAACAAACAAAGTTCTAAAATTTTAGCGGACTCACCAAATACTTTGTGAAAAAGACCCGAAAAAATTTCTGCAAACCCGACGGCACTCTTTAGGAATAAAGAGTGCCAAAAATATGAAAATTATTTAAATAACATGCATATTGGGAAAGTTATGAATTGATTACTTGAGAAAGTCGTGGGTTGCTTTGAACTGAGTACGTAGTAAAAATTGAATAAATGAGATCAATGCCAGCCTTTTTCTTTACGAAAATTACTTATTTAGGGGTTGTTGGTTCGAGTCTACAGAGATGATTATTTTATTATTGAGACATTATTTTTTTTTCATTTTCCTATGAAGTAAAATTTAATTTTAATAAATAGAATTTATTAATAAAAGGTACATAAAATCTCTGGCATCTCTACAGCGACACAATAAAGAATGATGTTCACAGAAAGGGGGGCATCAATTTGGCGGAGATAGAACAACATGAGAAATACAATGATCGACGATGGTGGCGAGGTTTCATTAATCGACCCATCCAATGATGAAACGGTTATGGTTATGTTTGTATGTAAAATCTCTCGTTTAGGAAACTCCTGTAGACACTGGACACTGCTGGCAGAGGAAATTGTTGCTATAGGATCGGTCTGGCATTTGACGACCTAATACAATATTATGGGTATACCTACATGTTTTTATTAAATTTTACTTCATAGGAAAATGAAAAAATAATTAATGTCATAATAATAAAATTATTGAATAATAAAATAATCATCTCTGTAGACTCGAACCAACAACCCCTAAATAAGTAATTGTAGTCAAGAAATCCTCAGGAAAAAGGCTGGCATTGATACCTACTCATTTATTCAATTTTATTCTACGTACTCAGTTCAAAGCAATCCACGACTTTCTCAAGTAATCAATTCATAACTCTCCCAATATGCATGGTATTTAAATAATTTTCATATTTTTGGAAAGTTAAAAAAAGGGGTATGTTATTCCTAAAGAGTGCCGTCGGGTTTACAGAAATTTTTTCGAGTCTTTTTCACAAAGTATTTGGCGAGTCCGCTAAAATTTTAGAACTTTGTTTGTTTAGAATTGGAAAAAATTGGTTATAACTTTTTGTTTAGCCCTATGTAACATATTATTTCTATGGCAAATTTTGGTACACCTCACATGGCAAAAGAATTTTTTTGATACAATGTGCAAAAAAAAGTTATTCCTCAAGAAGTATCGCAAGGTCATGCATTTTGAAAATAACACCAAAAAGCCGCCATTTTGAAAACGGTACATTTCCACCATAGGATATATTGGTCTTTTCGACTGCAAATGATGTGTTCTACCACCCATAATTTTTTGGCGGCGTAATTTAGATACATCCTGTATATGGGACCCCTGAACATTTTTTTCGAAATTCGTTAGTGAGCCAGCCAAACATAGTCGAGTTGTAGGGTGGAGAGGGTCTTTTTGGACAACTTTCATTGTCGCTTTGTACGTTCTGTGTGACCGTACAAAAAGTGGATCGACTCTACTGAATCATAGTTTTTGATGGCGGTGATCGGTGATTTCAAATATGACGTGAAAATTTTAAAAAACAAAAGCAAATGGGGAAAACCTGAGAAGTGATCACATGTTTTTTCTGATATCAAATGTGATTCGACATATGAAAAGTGTGTCTTTTCTTAAGACTTTTTGTGTAACAAGATTTAGAAAAATAGAACACAAAATTCAATTCCCCATGTTAGGCGGGTACCACAAAAATGATCCCATTACGATAAAATTTTAGAAATAAACTGCAAAATTAAAATCCTGGACACAACTGTCAAATTGGAATTCCGAAAAAAAAGAGAATAGACAGCGCAACTTCTATCCTAATAAAAATACTATAGACTATCGGAAGACCATAGACTTCTTGACCATAGATGCCCCCGTTGATTCTCCATTTACCAAACCTTGTGCGATGTTTATATGAGGTCGGCATTACTTTCCTTAATTCTTCTCCTCCACATTCCTCCGTGCGGTCCAGGTCCAGGATCTCCTCCTTTCTCCATTCTCTCCCAAGTCTTCATTGACCTTATCCTTCATTCTTCTTTGTTCTGCAATTTCCAATCCATCTCTCTGTTTCTAAATCCATCTCTCAGTCTACATAGTAAATCTTTTGGTCTAACTCTCACGCCGCTAACTCATTTCTAATCTTTCTCTTTTAATCAAACCATTCATCCATTTTTAACATTCTCGTCTCAGCTACTTCCATTTTCTATCCTTCTGCTCTTGTTATTGGCCAATTCTCCGCACAATACATTGCTTCTTCAATAACGTAGTCAAAGAAGCATCGCAATATACCGTTACTAGTGATTTACCAGTATTTTTTGAGGTAGCGGCACCTGTTTTAGTCTTATCTGCTAATGTCCCTGTCCGATCATCACAGGGTTTCATTCACTGTAAAAGTACCCAGCTTGATTCTTTTTGGAACCGCATTACTTGGGGCATGTGCTTCAGAGGTCAATAAAGAAGAATAAAAATGGATAAAACATTTGAAAAGACAACTCTGAACACCCTAGAGTCAATATCGGCCTGACAATGATAATCTGAGTACTATTGAAAGCTTGCTTCCTATTCATTTAGGAATCGATATTGTGTTCTCCATTATTTTTTTAAATAAATTTCATTTACGATTCTTTTTAAAAAATAATTGATGAATTCATTTTATTAGGAATATTTAAGTTAATTAAACTTGAATGAGTACTAATAAAGTACTAATACATAACAGTTATGTATAACTAATAAAGTCCACGGCATTCTGCGCCCTGCGATCTGCCTGATTTCTACTGTTCTTCAACAGCTAATTGTTAATAATCATCATATCAGAGACTTATTCAGAAACACTACAAGTTAATATTAATAGTCTTGTAACTGTTTTTGTACAGCAAATTATCAAGCAAAACGCTTTATCAAGCAAAACGATTTTTCTTATTAAAAATAAGAAAAATCCAGCGTCTAAGCGCGTTGAATACAGTATCGTTAGATGACAGAAGTAAAGCAACGACCAGCTAGGTTTTACTAAGTGGGTAACCACGTGGGTACGCGCACAGCTGAACCCAGACTGGACGAGGACAATTTGGTTAGTTGGTTTGTAAGTTTCAAGCGAATGGAGGGTCAAATACCCGTCTCGAATTATCAATAGATGTCCAAGAGACGTTAAGCAAATAAAAATCGAAAGCACCAATCGACGCGATCCGAAATATAAAACCAAGAGAGCAATATTGGTTCAGTGTTACAAGGGAACCTCACTGGGAATATTGAACTGATCTAGAGTAACGTTGGATTTGGTATTATATAAACATTGAACTCGATCTAAAATATCTGACCTGAGGGAACAAACACTGCCCAAGACAGCAATATTGGTTAAGTGTTACAAGGGAACCTCACTGGGAATATTGAACTGATCTAGAGTAACGTTGGAATTGGTATTATATAAACATTGAACTCGATCTAAAATATCTGACCTGAGGGAACAAACACTGCCCAAGACAGCAATATTGGTTAAGTGTTACAAGGGAACCTCACTGGGAATATTGAACTGATCTAGAGTAACGTTGGATTTGGTTTTATATAAACAATGAACTCGATCTAAAATATCTGACCTGAGGGAACAAACACTGCCCAAGACAGCAATATTGGTTCAGTGTTACAAGGGAACCTCACTGGGAATATTGAACTGATCTAGAGTAACGTTGGATTTGGTTTTATATAAACATTGAACTCGCTCTAAAATGTCTGACTTGAGAGAACAAACACTGCGCAAGACAGCAATATTGGTTCAGTGTTACAAGGTAACCTTACTGGGAATATTGAACTGATCTAGAGTAACGTTAGATTTGGTTTTATATAAACATTGAACTCGATCTAAAATATCTGACTTGAGGGAACGAACACTGCCCAAGACAGCAATATTGGTTCAGTGTTACAAGGGAACCTCACTGGGAATATTGAACTGATCTAGAGTAACGTTGGATTTGGTTTTATATAAACATTGAACTCGATTTAAAATATCTGACTTGAGGGAACAAACACTGCCCTCGGGGTTTTCTAAAATAAGGACTCCTTTCTTTGAGTTATACTCAACATTGACAAATCTGAAAACCAAACAAAATCAATCAATTGTGACATCATCGTTTTTGATGGTAAAGTTTTTATTGTCAACATACAACTCATCTTAAAGGATTAAATTGACATGGGCCCAAGCAACAGAACATTAACACAAACAAAAGAATACTTCAGAGTTACTGTTTGTGTTCTTCTACACCATCAGCTCAAGTAGACTTGGCCCGTAAAAATGTGACCCTCAAGTAACTTCTCACAATCTCAAGTATAATTTATTTTTAACTATGGAGGTTAGTGAGTCATAATTGGATTGGAAAAAATAGTTAATTTCAAAGAGATTTCAAAAAACTAATGAAATCCTTTAATATTATTTCTGTTTTTCTGGTGTGAAACACTTTATTGTGTGTGACTGTTAACTTACATCTTTACATCACAAATTAACAAAAAACACATTACTAGTGTCAAGTTTGGATCTTATTTGGAACATAAGCAATTTTTTGTATCATTGTTTTTTCTTTACATTTCAGTCCAAACGAGTGTCAAACAGATGCCGACGGTGATAAAACTGCCTAAAATATTTCTGTTGAAACTATAGAGAAATTCAACACGTTCCTTAATTTAAAGACAGCAAAATAACACGATGAGAAATCAAAATCATTTATGTTGGCTTTTACTCAAATCTCAATAAAAGAATGTATGCCAAAGCTGAATCCACAATCCAACACTAAATTGTGTCAATTTTTCTTTCACTTTAAAGCATGTGATTTTCAAAATAAGATCCATTTGATGGGGATATTGTTACTTCCTCTATTTCTTTATTCAATTACGTCAACTTCACCCGGTCTTTCTTTGGAAGCAACAACAAACTCACGATATTACAGGCGATAACTTGCTTCAAATCCTCCTGAAGTTGGATTTGCCGCTCGCAGTAGCGTGAGATTGTAATCCTTTCCGAGGCATAACCGCCCTTATGGTCGATTCTTTGATCATAAGTTAAAAAAATAATCTTCGTCTCATCAATGTTTTAATTTGGATCGTATCATATAACATAGCTCTCCAAGCCGTATGCTTTTTGTGGACCTCAGCACGGTAAGTATAAAATCACGTTGAAACGAAGAGTAGCGATATTGGTCACAGAATTTTCCCGAGTAGACTTTGCACGAAGCACCAATCACCTGTGAAATGTATTACGTTCCTTAGGGAGGGACTTACTTGCAAGTGACAGCGGACGAGTAAGTGGTATCACTGGAAATGGTATCTTCTCCACATATAATATTAGATTCGCTCTGTTTTTTTATTAGGAGCGTGGACTGATTGAGCTGAAGTAGGTTAGACTCGATAATTTCTTTGCCATCGGTTGTTGATATTGAAAACTGACGTCCATAGATACCAAAAAAGATTTCCACCTGTAAAGGACAGGGGCATGTAAACTGAGGAAATCGTGAATTCTAAAGAACAACCGAAAAGGAAATCCAAAATGGGAGCTAAATACCAAATTTCATTAAAATCGGTCAACGCAAAGATATATAACATAGCTTTATCTGCGTCGGTAGCAGAGTGATCGAAAGCTCACTTAGTAGCCAGGAGGGCGTGGGTTCAATCCCAAGGATTTTTTCCCCATTCACTTTAATTTTTGACCACATAAAAATAGGGTTCTAAGGATTAGGTTTTAAAAAAGGTCTTTCGATTCAACCTCGCCTAGTGGTAACTTTCCGCTTAAGAGTCTATTTTTAAAAAGTGCTAATTGTGGTGGACAAACGGATTTTTATTCAATTTTTGGATTCTACGTAACTTGAAACCTAGAATAACTATCTAATTTTGGGTACTTTTTCCTGGTCATCTCAAAGGTTAAACAAACCAAAGGGATTGTCACGAGTCAAGATGAAAGTTGTAATGATTTTTTAAAAGAATTAATTTATGCCTCTACAATCGAGTAAATATATAAGAGGAAATTTAAAAATTACTCATTACAAATCAGTAAATTGGTTAACTGTTGGAAATAGCATGGGAGAGAATTCATCCAATGAAAACACCTCTCATGATAAAAATATTGAATACATCTTAATATCGTAGTTCTTCGCTAAAAGATAAAAGAGATTGTCATCACGTCTTTCAAATTTTTGATAAAAAAATATCAATAACGATAAATAAAATCGTTTTCAGTGGAATTACAAATCATAGGAGAAATTACAAATCATACAAATTTATCAAAAATATCTATCGATTAATTAAATCATTACCTGCCGTTTTAACTTATCCAAAGTTAAAACATTTTCTTTTTGCGGATTTTCTAAAAACAAAGTGCCTTCGTGATTTTTGACTCCGTAGCCAGGATCCATGTCCACCAAAACCACATTCACATATCTGAAGAAGGAAAGGTTCGATCATATTAGTTTATCCCAAGTTGAATTGTTTAAGACTTGATCCATCTCGTAGCGATAATTCAAAACCTTTGATTAATCAAAAGGCCAGAGGAAATGGAAGTGGTATTGTTATTATAGTGGTAAATTTAAAGCAAGCCGAAAAAATTGTAACGTGGACAAGTAATATGGCTGGATTAGGGCAAAGATTTTAATGAATGAGTGTACTCAACCTAGACGTCCATTAAATATATTTATTGCTCTCATTAAAACTAGGAACGGCAAACCACGCCCCGGGGGAATAATAGATTCACACTACACAATTTATTAAGGCGGCAAGAAACCGCCCATTAACTTTTAAATAAATTAAAACAAAACACTTACCAAAAACACTATTTATTTTAATTTATGAAGAAACAAGTTTCGAATCATTCTATTCATCATCAGTCTAGCCGAGTCTAAAGATCCATCCTTAGACTCGACTAGGCTGATGATGAATCGAATGATTCGAAAATAGTTTTTTCATAAATTAAAATAAATAAAGTTTTTGGTAAGTGTTTTGTTTTAACTTAATTTATTTAAAAGTTAATATTTTTTAACACTTATAATTAACATGTTATTTAAAGATTCAATCCGCCCATTTAATAATTACATTGCTGGTCAATAAAAGTAGGGAAAAAAAATGCTTACAAAAAAATCGAGTAGTATATTACGGATAAAACGCTCAGAAAAAAAATCCCGTAAAATAGACGACCGTTATAATTATGAACGGGCTGTTAAAAGTACCTACCTGCAGTTCGGTACCACTGATGATTCTGACCCACTTTTTGTAATTATCAACTTCAAGTTGGAGCCTTTCAACTGAAAAATAATAAGTATGTGATAATAAGATACGCCAATACTGTCAGAAGGAATATTGACTCCCTCTGGGGAACTCCATCCGAAGAATCAGTAAAAGATACTCCCGCCTTTTCCGAGCAAAGATTTGACAGCCAGTTTGTGCCAAGCTAAGTTCTGTTATCTATGCAATACCATTCCATTGTTATCTCTGGCTATAAAACGTCATTTCGAACATGGATAATACCAAAATAGGTGAGTCAATATACAATTAGGGATGGAACAAATTCCAATAGAAGTTTTTTAACGTTTTTTTTGTCAGTACTAGGTCCAATTATCGACAAAAAAAAAAATGATATCGAAAATTTTCACCAATGCAATACTTTATCTTCCTATATGGGAAGATTAAGTAAAAATCTATCAAAATGAAACAGCGCAATTTATCAAGCGTGCAGCACATGGCAGTGCTGTACGATTTAATTTCTATTCAAAATCACTGCCGCGCACAATGTAGGAAAAAATGGTTTGTTAAACGGCAATTGTGCTGCAACTTCTTTCAAAGGGTTACCTCGCTCTCGTAAGATTGATAGATCTACCCTTACCTGTTGTTTTTCTTGTATAACAATTTTCTCAGATATATTCGTAAAAGTTTCAAAAGGTGCTTTAATAGTATTAGTTATAAATTCGTTAAATTCTGTTGCCACTCGGTTAAGTTCGGAATCACTCGGTGTGACAGAATAATAGACATTAACTTGATCTGTAGGAACAAGGTGGGCTTTCTTTCGAAGTTTTTGGATTCTGTTGATAATTTCTCTGGCAACTCCTTCATCTTGCATGCTTTGATCTGGAGTGACATCCAAGAGTACCAACACCTGCAAAAATATCAAAAGAATGAAAGAGCGTTAACATTAAGCAGGGACAGTGACGTGACCGGCAAGTGATCCGCCCGAAAAAATGAAAAAATAATCTTCCAGGCAGTTGAAGGAACATATTCATACTAGACTGACTTTTCATACTGCTAGACCGGACCATACTAGACCGGATTTACGTGGCAGTGAATCAGTGTGAGCTCACGGTCAGCGAGAATCACTTGCCAGCACTATCACTGGCTCGTCCTCACGAGTGACTACCTGCCTTAATATGAATAGGAAAATCACAAGTCGAAAACATTCCGATCCAGCCGGGAATTAAACCCGGGTCCCTCGCGTGCAATGTCAGTATGACACCCACTAAACTAGGAGGACTGCTTATTTACATTTATCGTCTTTTTAGTTATTTTACTCGGAAATAAATAAAAGTAAAGTTGAGTTACTTTAGCTCACTACGTAAGTGCCTCGGTAGCATAGTGGTCAAGCGGTCGGCTGGTAAATAATTTGAGTATTTGACCACATAAAAATAGAGCTCTAAGGGTCAGGTGGTAGAAAATGCCTCCGACATTAACGTCGTCTAGTGGTCACCTTTCACTCGAATGTTTATATTTTTTAATCCCTCTCCGCATTTTTCCCGTTTGACCTTTGGTTTACGAAACTGAACACTATGACATATGTGAAAGTAATAACCAAATATTTTAAATGATCAAATACTATTCAGAACGAAACACCGAAATAAGGGATTTAAAACAGTTGATCATTTAGAAACTGAAATGAGAAAATAGCGGAATAGAGTTTTTGTAAGATAAAAAAATACCTTGAAACGTAAAATATCAAACTTGGGGGGGGGGGGGTTNGGGGGGGGGGGGGGGGTAATTTATTCTTCGTGACGACAATTCCACAGGTTCATTATTGAAAAAAAAAAATTAAAAGTAAAATAATTTTAACTGAAATTTCCCCTACCTCTAGTCTATCCACAAAAAACAACTCGATTATTTATTTTTTAAACAAATAAAAATAAAATAAAAAAAAAGTCTAATGCAAGCGAGACTCGAATTTCATCATGAACTCTGGTCTGATAAGAATTCAATTTATAATCAAGTACTAAACGTTGTGAGTAGAAGCTGTGATTATAAGGCAGCCCGATGACTTCGCGCTATATCAGTCATAACAATCTCAAAAGACATCCTTGTAGTCCAGTCAGAATTACCTTTCCAGTGGACAAGACGAATTAGGCTGTGTATAAAATGGAGGACTCTATTCTTGACTTAGTGACCTCAATAACAGAAAGAACGAGTTTTATGGTGTTCATTTTTTTTAACGTTTTCATCGACACTCATGATGTTTTCAGGCCAACATGGACTTCACAGTCGATTGGTTATAAATACGAAGTCTTCTCGGAATTTTTTTTCGACTAAAGATCGTCTACGTTTGGGTTTCAATAACCTCCTCCCATTTCTTTCGACAATAGAGCGGCCGGTTTCAAGTGGATTTCATTTGTTCTCGAACCATCCAACTTATTGAGCCAAGATGGTATGACTATGATGCTATTGAAATACTTTGGCCCAAAGCCAGCAGTCTTGGATATAAAATAATAACGAAGAAACTTTGTCACAATGACAGAAATTATCATTTATTTTAAAAATAATTCGTAATTTCTGTTGACTCGAACTGCCGACCCACGGCGCGAGACCCATGGTTAGGTTAATAAACTTAGCTAACTGGGTGGGTGCAATCTTGGATATATTTAACACCATATCCTAGATTCTGGTACTTGAGACCAAGGATGAAGTCGTGCGGGGCAGTATCTTAGACAAAAAATTAGCTGATCAATACATTGAATTATGCAATCTAGCAGGCGCCTTAGGGGAATGACATATCTGAGTTTTATATTTTCTAAATTTTATTTTATGCTTTCCCGAATTTGATCTCATAACTTTAAAATTAAAGGAAGTGAACCGAACCGGGAAAATTTATGTTTTTCATTTTTCCCGGGGTTGTTATTAATGTAGCAGTTTTCCTCTCATAAAATCAATTTTGCTCTCCTTTTCTAGATTTAGGTATGAAAAATTATGGAAACAGATTGATATGAGGTTATCCTTGAAACCTCTTGGCTGGAACTGTAATGGTATGCATCCAGCGCAGAACTAGTTGTCTTGATTTTTCCTTGCATAAACAAATCCACAAATGTTTCTACAGAATCCAAAGAGAGGGATACTTACATCGTTATCAGAATGAGTTTCATAGGTCTCGGACAGTTGTTGAGCTGCGGGTCCGGTAAAACTAAACATAATGCGAAGATCAGAAAGTTCCAGGCGATGTCCTAAAAGTTCGGCGTATCCATCTTTTAATATTTTCTGTAACTCGGCATCGCTCAAATTCTGAAAAGAGTTAAAACCTAATGAGACTTCGGCGACAATGTTTGCAGCCTTGTCAATATGATCATACATCCGTGGCATACGCTTGACTACGTACGAATGATTGACCGAACCATTATATTTAATGAGCAATGACATCTGAGCTTCCTCTTTCTTTTTATCTTCTCGGTCGCCAGGAACGTAACTTAGGAGGGGGGCAACGGGGCGGCTACTCCCGGCTCGAGGTTTGTGGGGCGCCAAAATGGGTGGTTGCCCGGGTGCTGACTAGCCTAGTTACACCCCTGTCTGTCTGTCGACTAATAAAACTCAAAGTAACGATAGATGTATTTATATGTAAGTTTTTAGCCAACGATCATACCACGTTGAATACACCAGTTCCCGTCAGATCACTGAAGTTAAGCAACGTCGGGCGTGATCAGTACTTGGATGGGTGACCGCCTGGGAACACCAAGTATCGTTGGCTCTTTTTCCGGCCCAACCCAGGCTGGGTGAGGTCAATGTGGGTAGCTGGTTTTCAAGTTTCCAGCGAATGGAGGGTAAAACCCCCGTCTCGAATGACCAATAGATGTTAAAGAGATGTTAAGCCAAATTAAAAATGACATTCAAGATCGTAGTTGGAGAAAATTGAAGTTCCTCTTACTGAATCGTTTAGCCAAATTAAAAAAAAAAAAAAACATGTGAGTTTACAAAACTCAACATGTAACGATGTTAAATTTAAAAAACAACTCCTCTTCCCATTTCTAGATTCGTGATTTAAAAAATGGTGGAAATAGGTTTATAAGAGTTCACCGAAAAGATGTTCATGGCCCTTACTGGAACTCAGATGATATGCGGTCCAGGTCGTCCTGGTACGTAGAACCTGCCACTGCGAGGACGAAACGACTATGAGAGCTTATTATGTAGATTAAGACTAATTAGATCTGCCACAAGGGATGGGTAAGAAGCTTCGGCACAAAAAGGGAGATCAGCAATATTGGAAATGTAACTCTATCACTAATTATTTTGCCAAAATTGTAAAAAAAAAAATATCAGAAATTTGATAAGAATCGACTCCTAACACCAGTCTAGGATATATTGATTATTTCCGTAAATAAAGTATTGCAGAAAATTGTCTTTTTTAAATACTTTGATATAAAAAATCAGTCTTACCCTAATAGCCTCCGTGACGGGTTTGAAAGCTGTTTTAAGTCTTGCTCCAAGAGTTTTATGATCTGGTTCTGCTCTCAACGAAACACCATATTTTTCTTTATCTGAAGATAGGGTCACGGTGCGAACATTAAGTTCTTGTAAGATGTAACTTTCAAGAGATTTGATCTCTTTCAGGCATTGTGCATCATTGTGAATAACAACTACTTCTCTCAAAGGATACTGTAATGTTACAAAACAAAACATAAAGCTAATGTTTTTTCACAATACACTTCCTCATGCTATTACTAAATTGTATGCCTCCGCTTTGATTCGAACCACAGCTTCCTAGTTACAAATCCGCCATTCTTACCATCTTAGGCTACAAAACATACGTGAGTACATTTCCTCACTCGGGATATCTCAACGAGATCACTAATTTATTCCTCTTATCCCGCTAATATTGTACAAGAATGGTGTAACAAAAAAAGGCGTGTCTTGAAATTACAATTCGTTCTGTAGGCAAAATTAATGGCGGTATATTATCTGAAAAAATGTTCAAAAACGCTTTTCAACAGAAGGATGCCGAAGGTTCCAATTTTTCCAGTTGTTTCATTTCTATTTTGAAACTGAAAATTTCCTCGGTAATTATTCCGATATATTATTAAGATAAAACCACGCACATTTCAACGGTTAAATTTTCTTAATGTTTTTATGGACTCCCGTAAAGTATTCATAATTTTTATACGAGACCCTCCCTCCAGATTTTCACGAAACCATAACGAAAGTATCTTTATGGGAGTGTCCGTTCGTTGGAAAGCATTTTGAAAGAACGCACCGTTAACATGGGGAACTACATCGTGGCAAACATTAGAAAAGAGGTTCCCACACTGGGGGGCGTAAAGGCAAACCAAGGGGCGCGCGAGACCAACTGAATTATTATCATTTACTTAAATATGTACAATCATTTACTTAAATATGTACACAACTTTTTTTATAAAGGTAATTTTATTGAACATGATGTTTAAAAAATTTGAATGAGATAGCAACACATGAGCGTTTTGAATGAGATAGCATTAAGCAACACTCATAACCATTCATAATTTATAATGTAAAGGGGAGGGGGTCGTAGGAGGCAAGACCCAAAAGTTTGGGAACCCCTGCATTAGAAAATTCAGAATTTAGAGGTTTTGATTTGCCGAGATTAAGGCTCTTGGCAAATTAAAACTATCATCAAATAGCCACTGTTTGTCATGAGATAAATCTCTGTCGTACACTTGGTTGACTCTTGTTATACTGTAATGGCAAACTTACCTTGATAGGAATTGTCACTCGATCCCGAATAACTCTTCCTAACTCAACCACACTCTGCATTTTTTTAACAGCTCTTTCGATTTCTTCATCAATAATGGCCAAGTTCGGCTGAGGCATCATAACAAAATGTATACTGCGCTCTAATCTGCCAGTCAAATGTCTCAGATTTTGATACAAGTGTTCACTTAGGAAAGGCGTGTAAGGTGCCATGACACGTACCATGGTAAACAGAACTTTAGTCAGAGTATTTAGTGCTGTCTTACAATCAATGGGACCTCCTTCACCCTGAAAATGTAATTAGAATAAAGAGGTAAAGGAAAGGGCCGATCAGATAAGACGGACCAAAAGTTAGCCAGCGTCACCAAAAGTTAGCGCAACATCATTGAAGTTAAGCAACGATCAGCAAGGTTTTACTTGGTTGGTGATCAGGTAATCACCAAGGTTAGAGCCCGCGTGATGTTGGTTATGCCCGTCCCAACCCAGGCTGTGTGATGTTAATATGGGTAGCTGGATTGTAAGTTTCCAGCGAATGACCTTAGATGAAAGAGACGTGAAGCACAAAAAAAGAGAATTTCAAAATGGGCCTCAAATTAAAAACAGTTATTTTCAAATATAACACGATAAGAATTACACTTACCTTGAGACGTCAACGGTTCATTCTAACATACCAGTTGGTTAGTTATTTTCAAATATAACGCGATAAGAATTACACTTACCTTGAGACGTCTACGGTTCATTCTAATATACCAGTTGGTTAGTTATTTTCAAATATAACGCGATAAGAATTACACTTACCTTCAGACGTCTACGGTTCATTCTAACATACCAGTTGGTTAGATTGTCAATAAAGTGAACCAAACGGGGCACAACCGTATAGAGACGATATGCTGTCATCTCTTGACGCACAAAAACAATAAGAGATTCGGAGAAAGAAATGATCCATCTGTCCATAATGTTAGTGGAACCTTCCTGCTCATTGTAGAGATAGGGCGACTTTTCCTCCTGTAAACAAATTCAATCGTTCGGGAGTTTTCAGTACACAGGTTCATATAATCAGAATACAAAATATATATCCTAGGGTGTTTTCGAATATCATTAGCTAGTTATTATTATAGAACTTTTTATTGAAAGGACATTTTTTTACAATAATAGTGAGAAAAAAGGGGGGAATAGAAATAGATAAGAAGATAATTAAAAAAGAGGGGAAGGTAAATAATCTTTCTATTCTATAAAAATGAATTTTGTATGTATGTCATTAATTTATTCCTAAAGCATACATCCGATTACTATGAAACTTTCGTGAGTTGTTGGGCGATGGAGGCGATAGACCCCCTCCAGGCTGGAAAATGTAAATGTTTTTCAAACTGAATCGATATTAACAAAGAATTGTTTTAAAATTTGAAAAAATTCTCAAGATCCTTTTGTCTGTTTGGTCTTTTTATAAATTAACTTCAATAATAAAGAGGTACCTACAGTACCCGTTACATGTGGTGGGGAGGCACGTCATGCTTATAGGACCAAGTAGATGCCATGTCGATTATAATTTATAGCTTCGACTGCTCCCCCCTCAACTGGCGACCTGTATCCGGGCTTCAGTGCCCATATAATGTAATAGAAATAAACACCAAGTTATCTGGGTAGGACGTGACGGGAGTAATATAGGGTTAGGTTTTTTTTTTAAAAAAAAAAATGCGTTTTGAGGTCTGCGCAAGGTTACTACTCCCCACGTTCCACAACGTTAATTATTCTATTGTGCAACCCAATATGTAATAATTATGTATCGAATTGTAAAGGTCGGGAGGGGCGGGAAAATTTGAATAGCCTACAGGCGGCAAATGTGTAACTCCGCCACTGAGTGTTGCACTGTCATTGTCACGTGCCGGTCTTGTATGAACATGTTCATTCAACTGCCTGGAAGAATATTTTTATTTTTTCCCGGCGGATCACTTGCCGGTCACGGCACTGTCCCTGCTTTGTGTGAATGCTCCTTCACGGCTTGTCCCTTATTTGTATCATGCTTATCAACTAACCAATATCAACTTCTACTTACAGTATTATAGCGTTCAATATTTTGAATTAAGAATCGATAAGCATTGTACCATGGAAGAAACACTTCCTTCAGCACATCTCTTACTCCTTCTTCTTTAAAACGTAGATTTTCAGCGCGTACGACTGGAGAATTGATTAAATAGAGACGCAATGCATCAGCACCAAACCTGTTGATTACCTAAAGCAAATAAATATTAAATGCTAAGTCTGCTTATTCGATACTGCATTAATTCTCAAGTAGACGTCTCCGTGGCAGAGTGCGCATCACACTCGGCTTGCACCACGGAGGTTCCGGGTTCGATTCCCGGACGGGTCGAAAATTTGAAAAAGGTTTTTTCGAATTTTCTACTTGGTCTGGTTGTGTTTGGGGGTAACTCAGCCTCCTGAGGACAATTGAGTAGCTATGGTAATAGCGCCAAGTGATAGCATTATAAGGAAATTGTTAAAGTGTAGCTTAGGCTTAGTGATATTGGAGTGACTGTTGAAAATAACTTGTAATGCTATGATGCCCACAAACATTGTGACATAATAACACAAGGAAATATACATTTTCATACATACATTTACATATTTCTCAAGTAGTCGAAAACGAAGCTTCGGAGCGAAAAATTCATAGAGAGGATATTTGATTGAACCCTGAAAAGCCCATCTTATTGATACTATCCTTACTTACAAATTCATTATTTGAAAGAATTTTAGACTAAAATATAATATTTTGCCTTGTGAAATACAAACTGTCGTGCTCTATAGCATATGTGTCGAACTCCTTAAAGTACATATCAAGGACAAAATAGAACGTAGAAGTAATAACCTATAGTGAGAATATCGTAATGTAAAGATAAAAAAAAAAATCTAATAATGCCGAAAAAGGGTTAAAAATCTAAGTTTTAGCGTTTTAATTTCAATCGGTTACTTTTCATACATGTATACTATAAAAAGTATTGATCGTAGCATTTGTGGCAAAAATTACCTTTTAATCCTCTACAACAGAGGTTCCCAAACTGGGTGGGCGCCCGCCCTTGGGGGCGTGAAGGCAAGCCAACGGGGGTGCGAGACCATTCGAATTATTTATTATCATTTAGTTAAAATATATCAACAATTTTTTACAAAAGTAATTTTATTGAACATGATGTTTAAAAAATTTGAATGAGATAGCATTCAGCAACATATTATTGTTCTGAATGAGATAGCACTCAGCAACACATTAGCGTTTTGAATAAGATAGCATTCAGCAACATATTATTGTTTTGAATGAGATAGCATTCAGCAACACATTAGCGTTTTGAATAAGATAGCATTCAGCAACACCCTATTGTTTTGAATGAGATAGCATTCAGCAACACATTAGCGTTTTGAATGAAGTAGCATTCTGCGACACCCATTCTAATTTATAATATAAAGGGGAGGGGGCGTGGGAGGCTTTCATTTCAAGAAAAGGAGGCGCGGTACCAAAAAGTTTGGGAACCCCTGCTGTACAATTATCTCTAACGAGCCTCCTTCATAGGAGCTTATTTTATTAAACAAATTCAAGATGATTACAACTTGCCTCCGCCATTATCATCATTAATTTTGTAGATAGCATCCCGTACCCGCTCCATTCCAATAACAACAAAAATATGTTATGGGAATAATTTTATAATTATTTATCTGGTTTATATATGATCATTTTTTAAATAATGTATTTCAAATAATTATACATCGTTTGATTTATTATTTTAAAATTGTTTTTTAAATCATACTCAGCGTAATTTTTGAATTTGGGTAAAATGCTTTTTGATAGAATTTGATTTTGATTTATTGTAATTTATATTAATATTTTATTACAAATAAAGGTTTATTTATATATTTATAAATTATTATCTAGAAAATCATCGGTTTTATACTCAAATAACACTTTCTCATAATAAGTTCAGCTCTCTCCCTTAAAACGCCTGTTTTAATATAGTCACTGTTAGATTCAGCATTTAAAAAAATCTGTTGAGTACCAATATCATGCATTACTTGACACAATTACAGAAAAACAATAATTTTTTCATCTTTGTGAGCTCTTTATATTCGAATAGATTCATTTCCAGGCACATGCTCATTCAGTATTTTCGTCTTACTTTGATCTCAGAAATAAATTCTAGATTTTTTTCATGCGCTTACAAACACTCTGTATTGCAAACTGGCCAATGGAAATAGTAAACAAATGAACATAATGTACATACTATACTATCCCATATTAGTGCAACTTTAAAACTCATTCTATCTATGCAAAAATAGTTCATACAATACATGAAGTAGAGGGTAATGAACGAAAAAATATAAACCTACACGCTTTTTTAGAATCTTTAAATAACATGTTATAATTCTGAGTGTTAAAAAATATTTATTATTATTTTTAAAATAAATTAAAACAAAACACTTACCAGAAACACCATTTATAATTAAAACTCGTTTCGGAACATTCGATTCATCATCAGTCTAGTCGAGTCGTTTCAATCGTTTCAATTTTAATAATTATAAATAGTGTTTTCTGGTAAGTGTTTTTCTTTTTTTTAATTTATTTAAAAAATATATTCAACACACTTATTTTAACAAGTTTTCCTTCAGCAAAAATATGATTAAGTCTTTTTAGAAACAAAATTTTGATGAATAGTTTAAAGTTGAACCAAAAAACGCCAAGCGGATTTTATTAGTTTTTGAAAACAAAATCGATTTTTTTTATAAAACCACTTAAAAAAAAAAATACGAGAGTTCAAAACAAGTATCGGGTAATAAACCATATTTTCCGCCCAGAAGGGAGAAGAATGGCCATGTATCTTTAAAAAATGTAAAGCTTTAAAAAATAAATCTAAATCACTTTGTGTTATGTTACAATTTGTGTGGGGTTCATAACATTAGAATGTATCATTTTTTTTTTTTTTTTTTTTTTTTTTTTTTTNTTTTTTTTTTTTACTATCACTCTAATATTACTAAACTACAAATAACAAATACCACATAATGATCGTATCTCTTGTCCTTATTACAACAGGTACACAATTGTCATCAGGAGGTTAAGTTATCCCCAAATACGACTAGACCAAGTAGGAATTTTAAAATTTGTGACATGACCAGGGTTTGCTAGCAATATCTCCTTAGTGCAAGCCGACTGTGATACTAAATCTGCCACGGAGATGTCACAAAAAAAATTTAAAACTGTCTTATTTTTTAAACCATGCTTTGTGTTCAATCCATTTGACAATGAGATGACATGCACATTGAAGTATCCAAACTTTCCAGACATTTGACAAACAACTGAAATCTGTCAACTCTTACCTCCATGGGATCAGGATAATTCTTTTTACTTTTTGACATTTTTTGTCCATCAGATGCCAAAACCAATCCATTTGCTATCAAATTTTTAAATGGAGGTTTATTGAAAAGTGCTGTCGATATAACGAGCAATGTGTAAAACCTTGAAAATAAAACAAGATATTAATTGAAGATCAAAAATACGCGGCCTTACCTCCATCGGATCCGGATAGTTCTTTTTACTTTTTGACATTTTTTGTCCATCTTGTGCCAGTACTAAACCGTTAGCAATTAAATTTCTAAATGGTGCTTCTTTGAACAGTGCTGTAGAAATGACTAGTAAAGTGTAAAACCTGAAGACAACGGGAAACATAGATCAAACTTTTATTATGTACAATTGTAGATTTTAGATATTAAAACAATGGTCCGCCGACTACATCGGATATCCTAACATATCTGATCTGGCTCAAGTCTTTGTAACGGGTAGAACCCAATTTACAATATAACATACCATGAAAAAAAATATAAGAAAATATATATATATCTTAAGAATAAAGGTACCTATCAAGGTAATACAAGAATAAAAGAAGAATAATAATAAAATGAATAAAGCATCGAAAACACAGACAAAAAAAAAAAAATTCTACCAAACAAAATCATTTTACTGTGATAATGCCACCACTGGTCACTACTCACATTAAAGTAGCTACCCAATCGTCCCCACGAAGCAAAGTGCACCCCAAAATCACAAGCACTAAGATGAAAAATTTCCGACCCCGCCGGGAATAGACCAGGCGGACTTCTTTTAAAAAGAAGTGTAAGGAACGGATTTTTAAGACAAGTTATTACTCACCATCCTCGGGTCTGATCAATACCTTCGGCGATGAAATCAGCAGGAAAGCGATCGTCAAAGTCTCTTCTGTTGTCGAACGGAAAATGTAACTGGGCGTAAGGCATTGAGCCAGATTCAAACCAACAATCAAAGACTTCCGGTACACGTCGGAGAGGGCCTTTGCCTGGCCTCACAGAGGGGATTGTAACAGAGTCCACACTAGGGAAGAAGAAAGTAGAAATTATATTAAAATAAGAACATGTCACTAAAGGGGATCGTACACGTTAGAGCAACTTCTGGTTATCTCACTAACACCTCGTTCCCACTGGCACAGAACCTATTTTCCAAGTTTTTTTTTTCTCTCTCTCTCGTGGCACATACAATAAGTTGGACTGTTTCTGTTGCGAATTTTTCTATCGACGGAAAAAAAATTATAGCCTCAAGGAATATTGTGGCCAAATATCATCAAAATCGGACAAATAATAAAGCCTGCAGATGCGTGAACACGATTTTTGCAGACGGACGGACACACATTTTTTCAAGACCCATTTTTTGGAATGTTGTCGTCATAATTCGTCCAGAAAAGCAAAAAAAAAAAAAAAAAAAAAAAAAAAAAAAAAAAAAAAAANAAAAAAAAAAAAAAAAAAGACATGGAAATTTTTCACCAACACAATAATGTACTTAACTATGCTTGGTATATGGGAAGATAAACAAAAGGGGATTTTGGGGTGACCCTGTAGAACCCAAACGGCAAGCCGGATTTTGATGAAATTTAAAACGGGCATTGTTTGTAATAACATATCATTGGACCTGCGGTCTGGCTTGCAGAGCTCTGTACATGATTCCGTACGTACGTTACACGTCCCACGCCGGACATATAGTTTTTTTGGACCCCATGGCTCCAAATATTTTCAAACTTCAAAAATGACCCAAAATAGATAAATATGGCGCAAAAGCAATGGGAAATGACATATTTAATCTTTATTTGGGTTTCGGGTTTCCGTCAATTGATTTTTTAGGCCAAAAAATGTCCAAAAATTTCCCCACGATAAAAGTACTTCATCTTCTATAGGAAGAGAAAGTAAACTAGTGGATCAATATGATCAATGATCAGGTGTTCACGTTAGTGTTGTAGTCATTAATAGAAAAAAAATATCTTGACCAAATTTTTCAAAATCGAAAAGCCCTTAACACCAGCCATCACATATCAAAATTTTACGTTTCTGCAACAAACCGCTAAAAAGATAAAAATTATTTTCAAAAAACACAATATTGTACCCCCTGGGGCCCAGGGCCTCCAAAAACTATACAGCAAATTTCCCTCATACCTTAAACAAGTATACCAAATTTCGTCAAAATAGGATGAAAATTGTGGCTTGTATCGCGTAACATACATACACATATACAAGTGCATTTCGGGATGTATTTGGGAGTCAAAAGTGGAGTTCACTGACGTTACCAAAAAAATACCAAATTTTAAACTCCAACTTTATGATAACGCCTATACTCAATCACACTATGCTATGGTCTTCCCGAATCTGTTGAACGATATTGTAAAGAAAGGGAAGTGTTTTGTGAGACTGGACGAAACTTGACATAGAAAAAAAAATACCTTTCACGATGTAAGTCTTTTTCAACACTGATTCCACTAAGACGGTGCAACTCCGCTATACTTCCAACGCATACAATTTCTTCTCCATCATCAGATATCCACAATGGTATAGGAGTACCCCAATATCTATTTCGACTAATGGCCCAATCTCGAGCTTCTCGTAACCAGTTTCCAAAACGTTTTTCTTTGACAAAATCAGGAACCCTATAAGGGGAAGATGAAAAATAAATACTGTAATATACAATCATGTTTTCGAACAGCATCTATGGATTTTGTTCCCTTGGATCCATACAGAAGCAAACTCCCAGGACAGTACTTGACTTGAGTTTTTTTCTTACGCATAGAATAAAATATGTAAGGAAAAAACCCCCTGGGTTTTTTTATTGTATTGTAACCAACAGTGCAACACCCACTGTTGGTTACAATAAACATTTCCTCAATTTTTATAGTCTAGTAATCAGCGACTCTCAGCGATACCGCGTCTCTAGTCTCTATTACTTCTTCAAGCTGTCAATAATATGACGTGTAGTAATAATAATATATCCTTTTCGATTTAGTGATGGTGACTTGAGCCACATCTTTTTATCGCGAGCCATATTTTAAGTAAAGGAACCGACCCATTTACGAGGAGTACGTTAAGTAAGTAAGGTAATTCTATGGCACGTTGGATACACCAGTTCTCGTTAGATCATTGAAGTTAAGCACCGTCCAGCGAGGTTGTACCATGTGGGTTTGCGCCCCCGTGATGGGTTCGCGCCCAACCCAGGCTGGGCGAGGTCAATGTGGGTAGCTGGTTTGCAAGTTTCAAGCGAATGGAAGGTGAGACCCCCGTCTTGAATGACCAATAGAGATGTTAAAGAGGCGTTAAGCCAATTTTTTTTAAAAAAAGGTAATTCGTTGCCAATCATCAATCAATCATGTTTTTTTTTTCAATTGTATGAAAATACATTGACTATAAATTAGGTTGAAAACAAAACTAATCACTGAATTAGATTGAAACTTTCAGTGATGTTGTTTGATAGCTAACAGAACAAAGTAGTAATTACAACGTTATGTGTTCTTAAACACAGGGGCTTCTTTATACACCTACGTATATTTTTTTTAAAAAAAGAATAACTAATCTGGCAAATGCTGAAATTTGAGTTTTAAAATTTTAAGTATCTAGAAAAAAAAGATAATGCATCTTACGGGTAAAAGTACAAGCCAGCCAGCGACACTCATTGTGTAGGTAGTAGTCGGGGGAATATGTAGGACTACACACTCAAAGAGAAAATAAATGAGAATAGTCTGCGTCTTACCAATAAGTATCCGAATTACATTTCAATAGATCTTGGTTCATATGCTGCACTCTGATAAACCAGGAAGGAACTGCTTTATATATCAGTGGCGTATCTGATCTCCAACAAAACGGATAGCTATGTTTTACAGAGCTACTGTTTACAAGACGTCCATTTTCTTTTAAATATTTTAAAATTCCCTTGTCAGCATCCTAAAAGAAAATTGATTTCAAGAACTCTTTAATTTCTATAACACTTTTGAATCATATTTGTTACAAATGAATCACGAATTTGAATCATAGTATTCTATGGTTACCAGATTTATGAGAATGTATCTCTAAATTGGTGTCTGCTGTTGCTTTTTTATAGCTTTCATCATGTGTACATCAATTCAAAGGAATAGTAAAAAGAGAAAGTGTTAAATGGGGACCTTTGGCAAAGCAGAATGAAGGAAAATAACGTTGATTCATTAGAAAAACCATCTTTTTCATTGGTAGCCAGATGTATGAGACTTTGAGACTGCACCTGTAAATAATTGGTTGTCTGTTGCTTAAGTTTTTAATTGTCATCATATATCTATTCTTGGAGGCTGATAATTGACATGGGCTCCCAGAACCATATCAACAATGGTAGCCAGATGTATCAGACTGCACCTCTAAATAATTGGTTGTCTGCTGCTTAAGTTTTAAATTGTCATCATACATCTGTTCTTGGAGGCTGATAATTGACATGGGCTCCCAGAACCATGTCAACATTGGTAGCCAGATGTATCAGACTGCACCTCTAAATAATTGGTTGTCCTCTGCTTAAGTAAATTTTAACATACATCTATTCTTGGAGGCTGATAATTGACATGGGCTCCCAGAACCATGTCAACATTGGTAGCCAGATGTATCAGACTGCACCTCTAAATAATTGGTTGTCCTCTGCTTAAGTAAATTTTAAATTGTCATCATACATCTATTCTTGGAGGCTGATAATTGAAACCATGTCAATCACTGCAATAAATTACATCAGTAACACAAGAAAATTAGTTAAAAACATAAAGAATCTACAGGGCTGCCTTTTGTGTTATTTTACACCATCAACTCTGCTGGACTCGGACCATGAGGTTGTGACATCCTAACGTAACTTCACACAATCTCAACTATGATTTACTTTTTCTCGTTCAGGTCAGTAAGTCATAAATGGATTGCAAGAAATTACTCTTTCGGTAGGAGTGTAACACTAACCCCAAACAAAATTGGGTAAAGGTGCAGTGAAAGTAAACTATCTTCAGTGATTTTGTCCCCGGGGATCCAGAAGCTTTACTCATTACAGAAGACTAGTTAAGGTTGATAACTACTACTACTACTACTACATACCTTAACATAAAGTCCTTTAAAATCTGTGACGGCTTCTGAAAATCTTCCAGATGCATCAACAGGGCAAATGATTTCTTGATCTCTTGTGATAACGCCTCCAGATAAACATACGCGATAATCGTCTTCACCAAAGTATGGTGCATTGTGTACGACACCTGTACCAGACTCTTCAGTAACATAATTATCACAAAGGATGATGAAAGCAGATGCCAACTGAAATACAAAAATGAAAATATAATAATAATAATAATAAAGTAGTTTTCGCTTAGAACGAAGAACCCTATTTTTCCCGTTCGTTAAATCCAAATTTAGCAGTAACTAGTATCGTATCAACTCGTTCTCACTAGTACTTCACGATTTTTTTTGTCGTGACGACCTTCTTGACGTTTGGTGAATACATTTTAAATGGAATGTTCCTATTAAGATAAAAAAAAATCTTCGAAGTTGAATTTGACAAATCGTCACGTCAACAAAAAAAACGTTCGATGATCCGGTGGCATTGCACGTTTGTCTCTCCTTTCAAAACGCTTTCAGATAATCGTAACGACAAACAAAAAACCTTGATAATATTCGCTTTTCGCTCTAGTACACTAATTCAAGCAACTAAAGTTAGGCTAATTTTTATCAAGGCACGCGTGCTTTTGTATTTGGTAGGATTCGTTCAACATTTTGAATCCTTTTTTAAAAATCTTATTGTTAAAAATTGTTATTCTAGAAGGATTAATTGAAACCATCAATCATTTGTTTTTTAAAAACTCTTCCTCTTATAGAGTGAGACCACAAATATTTTTGTGGTCTCAAAATAATTCTGGGTATACCAACTGTACCTGAAACATAATGGGGTTTTTAAATCGATTTTTTTTTTTCGTTGTTTATAAATTACATTTTTTTTCAAGTCTGGTACGTAAAATCGAAATATCGAATAAAAATAGTTCATGCGCCCACTTTTTCACTTAACGTTGGCCAAATTGAATGGAATTTGGTAATTAGATCCCATTTGGTTATAAGGTATAAAGTTTGATTCCCTTTAATATAATGCCTTTAAATTTTTCAAGAACCTCGTAGTCTTTTTCTCAGGGGAAGTCACTCACATGTTTAAAATAAGGAAAGATTGGTTTATATTTGAGGCCCTTTAACGTACTGCCTTTGAATTCTTCAAGAATCTCATAGTCATCCTCCTTCTTGAAAAGGATTTCCAATCTGCTCTTCAATAAAATGTAAATTTTGCCGGAAGATTTTTCTGAAAAAATAAAATTATTATAAATTGAAAACGGTAACCTCAAAGAATTCATGACAGCATAGATGATTCTGACGAACATTTTAAGATATAATTAGACAACTTTTGCCAGCGTCTATGGCACGTTGAATACAACTGTTCCCGTTAGATCACAGAAGTTAAGCAACGTCCAGCGAAGTTGTACCATGTAGGTGTCCACGTGGGTTCGCGCCCCCGTGATGCTGGCTATTTTTCCGGCCCAACCCAGGCTGGGTGAGGTCAATGTGGGTAGCTGGTTTGCAAGTTTGCAGCGAATGGAGGGTGAAACCCCCGTCTTGAATGACCAATAGGTGTTAAAGAGACGTTAAACCAAATTAAAAAAGAAAGACGCCTTTTTTTGTAACACAATAATTGAAAAATAGAAGCTCAAAATGGGGGGCTCTTATGCGGAGTACAACAACAAAAATTTTAAACCCCATAGCTCTGCTCCTAAAACTTTTATTTAAATAAACATAAGTGTGCCATACCATTTCTCCAGAAATCGATACTTGTCAAGAAAAATCTCTTTAGGGGTTCGAGCTTGCATCTGACCATAATCATTCGATTGGCCATGGTCCATTTCCTATCCCCAGATCTTTACAGATTTGGAAGATTCCAAGTCGTTCAAAAGTTATGGGGGGGAGGCGATCATTCTGGGCCATATCTTCTTCTTTATATCTATAAAATTCTCCTGTTATGTCATGGTGTTTGTCACCATACTCCTCCAAAACGGCTTAACCGATTTTAATGAAATTTTGTATGTACATTCGGTAGGCCTGCGAATAGGTTTTTATCTATTTTTTATATCCCTAAACGGGAACCGCCATGCCTCCAAGGCGCCAAGCTAGAGGCCATAGAAAAGCACGGGCTAACAGCTATAATGATATAAAGATTTTTGCAAATAAAGAGAATGGCCAGTAGTGATCGTCAGATTGCTTAAGCCAAATATATATATAAACTATTAGCACGGGAACGGCCATGCCTCTAAGGCGCCAAACTAGATGCCGATGCCGTGGCGAAGCACGGGCAAACAGCTAGTCCTTCTATATATTTAACCTTACCTTTGGTTTGGACGTAAGATGTTTTCGGATTTACACAAAGAGCCAGGTTTTTGGGTAGTGCCCATGGCGTTTATATATTTAACCTTACCTTTGGTTTTGACGTAAGATGCTTTCGGATTGACACAAAGAGCCAGTTGGCTGGGTAGTGTCCATGGCGTTTATATATTTAACCTTACCTTTGGTTTTGATGTAAGATGCTTTCGGATTGACACAAAGAGCCAGTTGGCTGGGTAGTGTCCATGGCGTTTATATATTTAACCTTACCTTTGGTTTTGACGTAAGATGCTTTTGGATTCAAACAAAGAGCCAGGTTGCTGGGTAGTGTCCATGGCGTTGTAGTCCAGGCTACTAGAGATACGGACGGATCAGACTCCAATGGGAAGTTCACAATGACTGAAAATCAAAATTATTATTTTTATACTTGAGATGTTCTTTCAGGTCACCGCAGAGTGCCAGATCGTTCAAACTAAAAGCACACCAAAATGATTAGTTTTCATTCATACCAATACGTTTTAGAGGGAAATATTTTTATTATTTTCTCCGCCTTTTATCATCATTTATTTATTGGCTATGCTATGTATGCATAGGGTGACTAGAATTTTTTTTGGGGGGGAGGGGCGGTTTGGAGGGGAAATTTATAGAGGGGCCTTTGTTTTTTATTAGTGTTAATGGCATGCAAAATTAACAAGGTAGATAGAACTCTTTTACCTATTTAACTTATCAAGTCTCTCAATATTTGTCCAAATAAAGTAGTTACACTACCCTACCCAATACTCAACATACAAGTATTCGTGGTTGAGAGGTAGCGCTTCTAACTTTCAACCTAGGTAGCCAGTTTGATTTCCGTCCGGAGCTGATTTTTCTCAAACGGAAGCATTTATTTTAAAAGTTGTTTCACCAAAAAGCGGGACATATGCATTGCTTTGGTCAAAAGCGGGACATTTTAGCGTCCCTAAGCAATTGCTGGGGACAGCGGGACCAGGATCTCCAAAGCGGGACGTATGGTCACCCTATGTATGCACTATGTTTACAGTCTTACGGTTCTGTACTCGTTCCACCTTGACGCCCCACCGAATGCTTACAAACTGAATCCACCCTTCCCCCACTTCCAAGATGTCAGACTTTAGACCAGAGATGACAGCGGGGAAGTGAGGGTAGAGTTTTAGTGGTTTTAGTAGGTATGCAATCGGTGGGTCGTTGGTTAAAGATAGGTCGAGACCAACATAACCTCCACGAAACTTGTCGGAGTCTTATCTTGGCTGTGGCTGGACAAGCATTTCCGACCCCTTTGTCAACAGTCGGTTATGGAATAAATAATCATTGTTGTTGTTTCGCGTGTCCAGGCCAAACACAATAAACTATTCGCTTGGTCTAAGGCAGGGGTTCCCAAACTTTTTGGTGCCGCACCCCCTTTTCTTGAAATGAAAGCATTCCCCCCACCCACTGAATGCTATCTCATTCAAAACGCTAATGTGTTGCTGAGTGCTATCTCATTCAAAACGCTAATGTGTTGCTGAATGCTATCTCATTCAAAACGCTAATGTGTTACTTAGTGCTCTCATTCAAAACGCTAATGTGTTGCTGAATGCTATCCCAATCCAGACGCTAATGTGTCGCTGAATGCTATCTCGTTCAAATTTTCTAAACATAATGTTCAATAAAATTACCTTTGTAAATAAATTGTGTACAATGTACATTATTTCAAATAAATGATAATAATTCAACTGTCTCGCGCCCCCCCTTGGCTTGCCTTCACGCCTCCCCCTAGGGGGGCGCGCCCCCCAGTTTGGGAACCTCTGGTCTAAGGTAATTCACCATGTCTGGCATAGATTTCCTATCACTGAAAGTGATTCTGTTCAAAAATATCTGCGGACCACAAAAGCAGAGATGTCCCGGGTAAATTTTGGGAATAACCAAATTTTTTGTTTGTTGATTAAGATCTGGAAATAATAGAATGCTCTCCTATCTTCTCACCTTTTCTTTGCAATAGAAGTGAGACTAAAATAATAAATAAAAATCATTTTACTTGGTAAAGTGAATATAAAATTAATTTTAATTAGTAGAGTGAATATAAAATTAATTTTAATTGGTAAAGGCAATATGAAATTAATTTTAATTGGCAAATCAATATAAAATTCATTTTAATTGGTAAAGTCAATATAAAATTAATTTTAATTGGTAGTCAATATAAAATTCATTTTAATTGGTAAAGTCAATATAAAATTAATTTGAATTGGTAGTCAATATAAAATTCATTTTAATTGGTAAAGTCAATATTTGATGTTAATCAAATTTCACAGGAGTTATAAATCAACGTTCAATTACTTGGAATGATAACATTCTCTGATTAATCTCCCCCACCTGTAGCGAGGTTTGAACATGATAAAACATTTTGTAACACATTACGTGTAGTCTTCTCGTATTTGAAAGTGTAAAGGTTATTTCTAGATTTATAATACAGGGTGGTTCCTCACGGGTATCATCATTTATGATCGTATTCGACAGTTCGCAGTAGTCAGATCTATGAGACGCAATATTTTTTTATATTTGAGATTCAATTCAAATTTAAAAAAATCTGGTATGAGAAATTGAGCATTACACGACATTTCCAGGATGATCTAAAAAAAGTATCTATACAAAACATCTATCCATAACATCTCTATCCATAAAAAACATTGCAATGGCTGAAATTTTTGATATCGAGTTTTCATGATGAAACACGTTTTAAGGCCCAAATCTCGAGTTTCAAATATGGTCTGTATGAGAGTGGTTTTGTGAAGAAATTTCTTCACAACGGTTAAAAAGTCTCGGGACAAATTTTTACCTTTTCAACGGCTAGAGATAGAAACTTGAAAATTTGTATGTAATTCTAGTACAAATTTAATCATTTTTGGCGTACTTAAAATTTCTTCAGGGTGTCTCAAAAGTGGTTAAACAGACAATGACTTTCGATTTTTAAATACAACTCTCTATTTTTAATATTCGAAATCTACGTCAAACTGTACATACAATCGACTCCTCACTCGATACTTTGATCAAAACGGATCTGTGATCGACCCCACGCAATAATGGATTTTTCTTCGTGATAAAGAACTAACACATCAGGCGACCATAAATCATTAGGGGATTAATTTTTCCCAGCCCAAAACAATCAGAAGTTGATCATAAAACATACACAGAAAAAATAAAAACAAACCAAGTAAGCTCGACAAACCATCCCAAATGTGGGAAAGGAGTTGATTGCTATAACTTACTCGGGTCTGAAACAATCTGGTTTACTCTGTTTGTTAGCAATAAAAAAATCGCCTCTTGATCTCCTGGTCCACAATACATCATCCGTCTATCTCATATTATATTTCACTCTCTTTGATAGTAAAAAGCCAAACGCTAAATAAATTTGAAAAAGTAATTTTCAAATCTTTACAAGCCACCCAGTAGAATCAAAAGATAAATTAATTATTCCAACTAAGTACTTTAAAAAATAATATAAAACTCGAACGGAACACCGCTAGGGAATGTGAAATTTTACGTCGAAAACGGGCAGCTTTTTACTTTCCTTGCATACTAGATAAGGGTATACGCGAAAAAACATCATTGGCAAAAAAAATCACGGACACGGTAAACAAAAAAGATCATGACCCCAGTTTACAGAATTATTTCTTTCCCACTTGAAAAAAAACCCACAAAACAGCATTTTACCCGTTGTGGGAGTTAAATGTAGAGCGCAGTTGAGTCTAGACCTGCGCAATAGCATCCTGGGACTCGAAACTGTCAGATGACCAATGGTACACATTTTTCTAGGAAAGTTGTAGGGTAAGGTGGAGTGGAAAACGTACATATTCGTATTACATATACGGGTAGTACTCAAATTTGCAAGATGTTCATAGAAGAAAAATCTATCTTCCTCCATATCTCGTCCAAAGGAGTCAATTATCCAAAATCGATTTACAAATATTAACAATCGACAATAAGTTGAAATTTATGATGGAAATCATAAATACAAATTTGCTTGCTTGGTCAAAGTGGCCTTCTGTCTTCTTTCTACGTGGAAATTTTCTGAAAAAGTGTACTTTTCGAAAATTTGGGTGACCGGGCTTTTTATTAGGTCTTGATATACAGACCAGAACTAATGTAATTTACACGGAATCGAATGAGGTCTACCGTTCACAAAGCTACTAGTATCCTGGTTTAAGGATAAAAAGAAAATAATAAGTAAGCCATCCCGGTCGAACATGAAAATGGATAAATAAATTTTTGAAGTGTTTTTTTAAATATTAAAATCGAAGAATAACACTCCCCCGAAACCACATGTAATATGCACCATTAGCCCAACATTGAAAATCCGTGTTTCTAAAGAAATTCTGCTAAGAAAAGTATAGACGAGTCTGACTTGAGATCAGTAGTTTCATCACTATCAGAGCCTTCTCCAATTGAATTCAGAGAAAACAACCTTTTCCCCCCACAACAACAGCATACTTCCTGCGATAATAGTTTCCACAAATTATGTATTGAAATTACATCATTAACATTATACCCTATACCACTTAAAATAATAATATTAAAGAAATAATTTAAATTCAATTTTTAAAAAAAATTTTTTTTTTTTTTTTGGAAAACTTCTTTGTGCAGTGATAAGAGTGATCATATTTTTTTCTTAGAAGTTCTCAGAAACCTCAAAAGATGCAGTCAGTTGCAGTTTTTCTTCAGAGGCAACCAATGCATTTCTCGCTTGAATAAATGTGAGATTTTCAAACTTAAATTGATATTTTTTATCCGTGATCTCACTTCTAAACATAGTAAGTACTGACTGTTTCACCAGGAGCATGGGTTCATGACCACAATCCTGTATTTTGTAGCGTTTAAAAATCCGAGATATGTTTCGCAAAGGGCCTTAGAAGCATGTACGTTCTGGGAAGTGAGTATTTTCGAAGTGATTATTTGGCCAATCCTGTGGTATCAAACTTGTAACTCTAGATTGGCAGGTCATAATTTCAAAAACTTTAACGATCATACCACGTTGAATACACCAGTTCCCGACAGATCACTGAAGTTAAGCAACGTCCGGGCATGGTCAGTACTTGGATTGGTGACCGCTTGGGAACATCACGTATTGTTGGCTTTTTCCGACCCAACCCAGGCTGGGTGAGGTCAATGTGGGTAGCTGGTTTTCAAGTTTCCAGCGAATGGAGGGTAAAACCCCCGTCTTGAATGACCAATAGATGTTAAAGAGACGTTAAGCCAAATTAAAAAAAAAAAAAAAACTTTAACCTAAATTAAGGACTAAACGGCGACCATCTAAATATTTCTCGCTTTGAATTAGTTGTCACGAGCAAATTTAGGATATCGGGACGTGATAAAGAATTCATATGAGTTAAATTAAAATATTTTCAGTGATTTCGTCTATGGTGAAATTGTGAGAGATACTGTTTGTTGTTGTAGCAGTGTCCCCTTAAAATCAGCTGCTCCCTCATTTCTAGATTCAGATTTGAAAAATGGTAGAAACTGGTTGATATGAGGTCACCGAAAAGGTATTGATGGCCCTTGGTTGGAACTATGATGATATGCGTTCCAGGTCGTCCTGGTGCGTAGAGCCTGCCATCGCGCGGACGAGAGATACTGTTCTACAATATTTAAAAATATCTTCAAAAATTAGATGAATGGTATATAAAAAATGTCAAACATAGAAAATCTGAAACGCATTATAAATGACAACGGAATTTTTGATTTCTGAAACATTCTTTTTCAACCTCTTCAGCCTCTCCCAGATGAGGAAAGGGTTATTTTTCTATAACGGTATGCTTTGGACGTGACTGACAGTAATGTCAAGCTTGGAGCACCAACTATATCCCTATGGTATTCACGTACCAAATTAAAGAGACAAAAGTGCCAGTTAACACGGACAAATATTTAGTTCATTCGATTTTTGGATTCTACGTACTAAGAAACGAAAAAAAAAAACATTTTAACACAAATTTCTTTTACAATTTAGGTACAAAATGGAAGAAAAATTTTTTGAGTGGGGGTGATTTTTTTTCGTGACGATTCCAAAGGTTCGTTATTGAAAATAATAAACCAAAATTGAAAGTTCAACTGGAAGTGAGGAGCTAAACCAGGCCCACCGAGAGGGGGGAGGGAATCGGGGGAATCCCCCCGGGCCCGGAATTCCAAGGTGCTAAAAATTTAAGCTTTTACCAGCTCGATTACCTAGTTTATAACATTTTATTGATCATGATTTGTTATTAATAGAAGTAATTTAACATCATTAGTTTATACGTATTATACATCATGGATACTTATATTTAATGTTTAGGGTATTTGCTTTTGAGGATTCATGGATTTTTGTATAGGGGCCTTTCCAGACCCGGGCCCGGATTTTCTCTTGGCGGCCCTGAGCTAAATGTAAAAAAAAGTCGCTTTCTGGAGGTACCTAACCTAAAAAGGCCGGGAATGGAAAAGCCAAAAGCGTACCCTAAATCTTCAAACACACGGGTTTATTATTTTATTTTTACTACTGTTGACCAATACCATTATAGGTAACATTTTCGTATAAGTAATCTACCAAAAAGGTTACATATGAAATGTCGGGCACTACGAGTAGCTAGTAATAATATATTTCTGTGTCATCTGTTTTCAGAAATGATCGATGTCGAACAAGATACATCTGCCGAAAATAATCGAAAATATTATTTTGAAACCAATTTTAGTTCTATGATAATCACAAGAGTTGATGGCGAGGCTGCCCTTTGTTGGACATATATAGATCCTAGCAAGAAGCTCAATGTTCAACAAACGGAGCCCGTCTTAAAAAGTAACCAAGAGAAAAGTGTGCCGAAAAAAAATAAATTAAAAAAATTGTTTCATTTCCAATAGAGAAAGTTTTTTTTTTTTTTCCTTGCACAAAAAATTAAGGCGGCCATCCTTTGGAAGCGACAGCAAGTTCATGTTATTACGAGCGACTTCTCTCTAACTCCAGGAGAAGCTTGCAGCATGTAGTAACTTGTAGCGTTCGTAGAAACGTGAGCTTGTAGTGGCTTCAAAAGGAGGAGCGGGGTAAATGGTAGAAAAAATACAAGTACATGATATACAGGGTGGCCCAAAAGTCCGAGACCACCTGAATATCTTTTGAACGGCTTTATGTGGAGTTTTGAAATTTTGCATGATATTATATCCCAAATTAAAATACCTGATGGTGTGACCAATTTTTCAGGGGCGGGTCCCATGTGGCCCCCAGGGGGTCCAACCCAGGGTTGTACCCCCTTTGTTTTTTAAATACAAACCCCCATCTTGTGATACATTTTCAGAAAGACAATAGAATTAGAAGTACTTTGCAAAAAAAAAATTACACATCCAGACTGTTTAATTTCAAAATGGGGGCCATTTGAAATTTCCAAGATATGACTTCCAAGAGTGTCTAAAACTAGGCGAATTATTTGCAATGGGACATTTAATGAACGCATAGGACAACAATGTCGAGGAACCTGTTTTTTTAGACATAATTCGCCTAGTTTTAGACTCTTCGCCTACTTGTAGAAATAATTTGCCTAGTTTTAGACACTCTTGGAACTCATTTCTTGGAAATTTCAAATGGCTGCCATTTTGAAACCAAACAAGCTAGATGTGTAAATTTTTTTGCAAAGTACTTCTAGTTCTATTGTCTTTATGAAAATGTCACAAGATGGGGGTTCGTATTTAAAAAACAAAAGTTGGACCCCCTGGGGGCCACGTGGGACCCGCCCCTGAAAAATTGATCACACCATCAGGTGGTTTAATTTGGTATATAATACCATGCAATATTTCAAAACTCCACATAAAGCCGTTCAAAAGATATTCAGGTGGTCTCGGACTTTTGGGACACCCTGTACATGTAAGTATGTGCTCAGTATGTTCACCTGAAAAAAATATTCCAGAGTTGATAAGAGAGGGAAGGGACTTTAGTTTTCATTAGAAAGTAACCATTTAAGAGAATATTATCTCAATAACTATAAATCATTTATTTGCTCAATATCACAATTATTATTTAAAGGAAGAGCCCAAAAATGTTCATCAAAGTCGGACCATAACGAATGGAACAGGTAGCAGTCATGCAGTTACATGTGAGTAGCCGCTAGAGGGCGTTTAGCTATAGAATAAAGAACTATACACACTAGCCAATGTTTTTGAAGGGGAATATAAAAGAAAAATCTTAATGAAAATTTCATCTATGTTCAAGGTTTAAATGAGTTTAATTTTAAGATATAATTCTATTTGAAGTTTTTTTTAAAAAAATATATAAGTAGGTACCTATGTATAACGGAAAAATCAAACTCGCGCCATTGATAAATCAATCAGGTAACTTGCTGATAACAAACCCTGAAGGATTTGGTACCGGGCAGGAGTAATGCGGCATGAATTTTTGTTATCCAATTTTAACCCAATTAGAGAGGTTAGAAAACATTTTTACGGCCATTCCTCTATTGCGTATGTATAACCAGTCCAACATTGATCCATGACGGCCAATAAAAAAGTCTTCCCCAACCCATACCGGTTGATATCACTAGCGCTAGAGTTTCACTGCCACACCGCATCATGGGTTAAATTTAGAGAGTTTTCCCACTTTCTGTTCTATTCGTTATGGTCGGACAACGCGTTCGAGAGTTGTCGTGCTACAACAAATCTTGGATATAAAACTAGATTTCACTTAGTTCAGTGAATAACAAAATAACTTACCAGCAGGATCGACAACTTCTTTGTAGTTTTGGCCGGACTCAAAGTTAGACAAGGGTGTATTACAAGCTGTAGAGTAGGGCATCACTTTAACCCCTCTGTAGACTAAGCCCTTGTTCCAAAGTTCTGAAAACACCCACCAAATACTCTCCATGTACCAAGGATACAAAGTTTTATAATCATTTTCAAAATCTGAAATCAAAAATAGCCGAAATAATAACTTATATGAGCTGACTGGGGGGTGCAAGAATGAGGGCGGTTCTATATTACGCAAAAGATGTTTTATCCAAGCTTCTTATACAGGGTGTAACCAGACCCTGTATATGGAACACATGTTCTAAAGGTCAAATAAGGGGGGGGGGGGTATATTCTGAACAAAAAAGTTCCAACGGAAGAATCCACCCTCACAGTTTATGATTTGTGGCCCAGTCCTGCCCGAGTAGCTGTATTTCTGGGGGCTTCCAGTAGTGAGGTATATTGAATTAACTGTATTCCTTGTCTTTGTAGCGGTGTTCTTCTCAAAACCAACAATTCTCCCCATTTCTAGATTCAGGCTTAAAAAATGTTGGAAATAGGTTAATATGAGGTTACTGAAAAGATTTCAATAGCTCTACGCTGAAACTGTGAAGTGCGTTCCAGGTCATCCTGGTGCGTAGAACCGATCATCAAGAGAAAATGTCTCTAAAATGCATTTTGCAAATGAATTTTCAATTATGGGAACAATTCTCTTCAACCATTGTATGAATAGAAAGCTTTATTTGATATTTTCCCTGTTCAAAATGAAAAAAAAAAGTAACAAGTGGTCCAACTTGGTTGACACGAACCTACACCCTGCACATCTTTAGAAGACATTGAAAATTTCCCAGCCAAAAGTTATTTTTCTTTCCTCTTGATTTTCAAAAAGATCTTACCAATCCATCTTCCGATTCTTTTCACAACTTTTTCCCACTCAGAGGAATATCTCATGACAATCTTCCTGCATTCTAGATTGTACTGGGCGATACCCATTTTGGCTACATCATCAGGACCTTTGATACCTAACTTTTTGTCAATTTCAAATTCCTGTAAATTTACAAAAATTAATTGTTATTTAACTAACTAATAAGTTTGCAACACTCTTTAGCTTAGTGGCAAGAACATTTTTTTCTGACAAGGAAAAAATGTCCTCAGATTATGTGGGCTGTCTATTTTGTGGGTTCCTATCCTGCCCAGAGCGATTTTTTTAATCGAATTTTCTCGTTTCCGAAATGGCATGGCTGTAAAAAAGAGTGCCCTAAAGTAATCCAGGCTAAATTAGTTCGGAGTCTTGTCTACAAAGAGAGCTGCTAGTGGCTAGGCGCAATATAGACCAATTGCTTTTATTGCCCAAATTGATAATTGGTGGAGTGGATGACCCCTTTTAGTTATCCCACCTGGGACTGAGTATCCCAAATCCCCATTTTAATTTATGGAACTGGGAGAATTATTTCCATATACCCCGTATAAAACTACGTGGAAACCAAACTTGAGGCAAAGATGATGTACAACGGTCTAGTGCAAATTCTGGACCTCGTCCAACCAGTTGATTGGTTCAGGGCAGTGCTAGAGGGGATAAGTGGGGAGATGTTGGGTACGTGATGAGACCTCTCATCTACTTACCTATTCTTTTATTTATTTTGTCCTTTTTATTTTCGTATTGTTCTATTATTTAGGTTTTTTGCAATACCTTTTATTTTAATTAATCTTTTGATATATTTATTTCATTATTTTGTGTTGGGATATGTAAACCATTGTTCCCAAAAAATCCGCATGTGTAAAACTTACCACTGGTAAACCATGGCAGTCCCAACCAAATCTTCTTTCTACGTGGAAACCATTTTGATGTGCATATCTTGTAACTACATCTTTAATAGCACCTGCTAGAATATGTCCATAATGAGGAAGACCAGTAGCGAAAGGTGGTCCATCATAAAAAGAGTACCTGAAAATAAATTTTCACTTAATAAGTTATGGTGCAGATCCGTAAGATTCGAGTAATTTCGGCACATGGCTTATAACTCGACGAGTAGCATAAGAACCATGATAAAGTTTCGTTCATTAGATTATTAGAATTCCATGTGAAAACAATTACGCTATATGCATTAATGGAGGATAATTACTAGAACTTGAGTAGTAGTCTAGGATAGAAAGACCTTTAAACGGTTCAAACTTGATTATCTTAAAATCGTAATATAAATGTTTCAATAGAATTTCGTGCTTTTTTTTGATTTAGAGAAAGATCTTCTCCGAGCCCTAGTGTATACATCATGCATCCATTCAAGGAAACGAAGTTAGACCCCTTTGTTAGATATAAAACTAATTGGGTAACTAACCCGGTTTTACAACGATATATGAAATATAAATTAAAGTTTTCAAACCTTGGTTTGCCTTTCGATTGCTTCAAGCATTCCTGGAATATTTCATTGTCTTTCCAAAACTTAAGGATATTTTCCTCTTCTTTGGCAAAGTCGATGGTCTCTGGTACGGGTTGTACCATTATAATATAGGTCTGTAAAAGAATTCAGTGGTCCACACACGTTGAGAACGAAGATCACTGGTTATTTTAAGAATGAAATAATCAAATAATAACAAAATACTTTGGTTTATAAACAAAAATGAAACTCTTCTTTTATAAATTCACCAACTTACAACCTGACATTACGCCGCATCAACAAAAAATCGTAAAATCGCCAGTATCAGTAGTCCATTCACAATTTCACATTCGGTTTCAGATTTCATGAATTCATTTCACATTACGTGATTATAATGTTTCACATAATTGAAGCTAGCTACATATTAAAGGGAAATGGTGTTCTGGAACCAGGGAGGAGTGTCTGGCAACCCTTTTCATTTTTTTTTAACTCAGAGATGTTCGGCGTATGGATTTTTCCGTATTTGTACGAAAATTCTGACAGGGTAAGGCATACGGATAGAATTCTAATCCGTACGCGAAATGCACGGAAATATAAAAAATCTTGTGCCTAGAGACTGGGACTTGAACCCAAGCCTAAGCCTCCTAATTACTAGTCAACTGTGTTTAACACTCGGTCACTGAGGTTCCTATAATGGTTGACCAAAATGAGTTCTGCTCATGCGCGCCCATGTACAGAAACGGATTTTCGTACGACTTAAATTCACCATAATAGAGAGTTTACGCGTAATCACGAAAAAAAATCCTTAACGAAAGAGACTACTAGAAACGTAGAATGTTTTTTTTTCATTGACGATTTTGTTTATCCGTGGTTGCGCGTAAACTCACTAATATTGCGTAGAAACTTACGGGTGGTGCAAAAACTGTCTAATAACAGTTATCACTAATACCTTCATAAATAGCTGGATTATACAATTTGCAATGTTTGAAGACATGCGCGGAAATGTCATCAAAAATACGGAAATTTTTATTCTTGGGTACGGAATTGCTCACTTCAGTTCCGAACATCACTAATTAGCCGTCATGGATCCATTTTGGACGGTTGTACATACGCAATAGAGGCATGACCGTAAAAACGTTTCCTAACCTCTCTAATTTGGTTAAAATTGGTTAACTGAGGAGGAGTATCAGAACCGGTTAAGAAACGTTTTTACGACTATGCCTTTATTACATATGTACATTCGTCCAAAATAGATCCATGACGGCCAATAAAAAAAACTTATAATTTTTCTTTAAAGCCGGACACTCCTCCCTGGTTTCAGAACCGTGTGAAGACTGCCAACATTTTCTTTGTTATTGTTTGCAATGAGCATAAAATTATCAGCACTATGAAAAATGAAAATGGAAATTGCAACAGAACAGAAATAAACACCTAGATTAGCACAATTATTTTTCATTTAACTTTTAATCTACTACAACTATAACTAGTTTTTTTTAAGGTTTAAAATCTTTATTCTTTAACAAAAAATAAAGGCAGTTGTTAATTAAAAGAAGTTTTCTGTACAACAGATTCAGGTATGTAAAGTGATTGTCAACAAGGCCATCTCTGATCTGTAATCACTGTTTACTTTATAGGAGTGATAGATGATTCATTGTGTGCTTTGTACTTCTTCTGACAAAGTTAGGATATTATGGTCTGTTAGCAATTTTTCCTAACACATTTCGCTCGATCTAAATCATATAATCTATCGGAATTATAATGGAATCCTGCTAAAGGGTAGTTTGGGAAGAGCTCCTGAATCGAATGTTGGGTTGATCCGATACTTCTAATGTATACAGTAAATAAATCCCTTTAGAGCCATGAGAAATTTGACGCGACGACAAAAATATAAAACAGAAACTAAATTGCCGTGTGTTATTCATGTGCCAAATTTACTGAACTTTTATTGGTACAATATACTTATAAACTCACTTATAATGGCTACCATGTTGCCCCGTGTGGCCATTATCGGTCAAGGGGGTATATAAACCTAATAAATATCCATATCAATTTTCATCAAAATCGGATGAGGCGTTCGAAAGTACGGAATCCAGGTGGTTCACTTCGTCCTGTCAATGACACATTTAGAATTGCTGCTATTTTGAGTGCAACTATATCAAATGTGTCGAAAAATTGGTTGGAATACACTAAGAATTTGAATGTAAAATAATTTTTTTGACTGTGTGATTAAAGTCAATGTCAACGTATTGACGGCAAGTACAATCATAATAAAGACATTCTGTTGTAAATTACTTTAAACCTCTACTCTTCATCCACAACTCACAGTATCAGACTCGCGAACTCACAACTAAAGCAGCTTCTGAGGTTGTTTTTCTACAATGTAAATAGCTTAACGTGTTTCCTTGAAAATTCTAATATAATCACCGTTCTTTATTATTTTTAGAAAAATGCCTTTAGAATGGCTTTTTGGAAGAAAAATAACACCAGAAGAAATGTTGAGGAAAAATCAAAGAGCTTTAAATAAAGCTATGAGAGATCTAGACAGAGAGAAACAACAAATGGAGGCTCAAGAGAAAAAACTTATATCTGACATCAAAAAGATGGCAAAGGAAGGACAAATGGTACGCTAGTTTTTATGGAGTAGATTTTTAAAGCGTTTTCCATGAGCACTCAACCCCAAGCATATCGATTAAAAGTTAGGGGCGGGTAGGTGTCTATAATACAGAAAGCAACCCTGTAATATTATTATGTTACTGACGTAATTATATTGCAGTGATCGATATGCTTCTCGGGGCCATGCCAATTTGCCAATTATTAGCCTCTAGGATTAGATGTATGATGACAATTAAAAACCTTAGCAACAAACAGTAACTTCTTTAGAGCTGTAGTCTCATACATCTGGCTACCATGGGAAACGATGATAATCAATCAATAGTGATTGATTGATTGATTGAAATCCTGGGGTTTATTTTAAAATGTCCCTTGGATCATTTAAATAGGTTTGGTAAGAATAAGGCAAATATATTGCCTTACCGTTTTCATTGTTGTCATTATTATTATTATTGTCCAATACAGGAATCTGTGAAAATAATGGCAAAAGATTTAGTTCGGACTAGAAAGTATGCAAAGAAGTTTATGATGATGAAAGCTAACATTCAGGCTGTTTCACTCAAAATACAAACTTTGAGATCACAGAACGCAATGGCTGAAGCTATGAAAGGATGTTCTAGGGCCATGCAAAATATGAATAGGTGAGCTACCATCGGAATAATACGATACCAAATCAACCTCTCCTTGACAACTTTGTCAGAGTTGTGTTTTGTGTTCATACTTTATTGACAAAAAGAAGTTTCCGCAAACAGTAGCTTGTGAGCTCACTTGAGTTGTTCGTTCCTTATATTTGTGGTACATTAATTTATGATTGTTGAAAAAGGCTGATTAATTGTTTTTACCAGAATCATTTTTTTTTTTTTAAATCAATAATGAACCTTTGAATTTTTTTCTAAAAACACATAATAATAATAGGTATAATAATGAATTTCATTAGTATTAACGTAAGAAACATTGCCATTATGTTATAATTAATCATAATTCAATTAAGAAATAACCGTCTTTAACTAAGTTCCTTTAGCAGGAATGCCCCATACTTTATGAACTGAGCTATTTCCCTCGGTCTTTTCGTTTCTAAAACTACAGCTACTCAGTTGTTCTCACGAGGTGTGGGCACATTATGAGTATAGTCAAATGCTCATAATTTACCCACGTAGTCTCCTATATGAGTATCTGACGTGATGATCAATCGTTGACTAATCATTGGGTATATATTCTTTTGGTCTTTTCCAGGCAAATGAATTTGCCACAAATCCAGCGCATTCTGGCTGATTTTGAGAAACAATCAGAAATCATGGACATGAAGGAGGAGATGATGAATGACGCCATGGACGATGCCATGGATGATGCGGATGATGAGGAAGAGACAAATGCTGTGGTGACACAAGTGCTAGATGAATTAGGTAAAACGGGTGGGGGTAGATAAGAAAAAGGGGACCAAACCTCAAAATTTCTTAGTGTGAAGTTACTTGAAAGTGACATCCTCACCGACCGAGACTACCTGAGCTGATGGTGTAAAATAACACAGAAAACAACTCTGTAATATTATTATGTAATTATATTGCAGTTATTGACATAGTTCTGGGAGGCCAGTGTCAATTATTAGCCTCAAAGATTAGATGTATGATGAAAATTAAAGATCTTAGCGGCAAACAACAACTTAATTATTTAGAGCTGCGGTCCCATACATCTGGTTATCATCGCAAACATTTTTTTTTTTTTTTTTTACTGGACGAATTAGGACGACTACATTCCAAAAAATGGCTCTGGAAAAAAATGTGTGTCCGTCCGTACGTCCGAGAAATCGTGTTCGCCCATGTACAGCCTTTATTATTTGTCCGATTGGGGCCATAATACGAGCCTTAACATTGGAGATAGTACCTTAACATTGGAGATCTCGTGGGTTCAAACTTCTGGGATCCATTTATGGGTCAAAGGGGTCATTTTGGGGTGACCCCCTAGAACCCAAAGGGTAAGCCCGATTTTGACTCTTTGTATCGTATCATCGATACATTTTGCGTATCATAGGGCTATCTTTATCTGGGGCGCTTTTAGGACACCAAACCTCAAATTCGGGTCAATCCTCTATAAGTGGCAATATCACTCCAATTTTGATAAAATTTAAAACAGACACTCCTTGTAATATGTCATCGAAAAATTTCGGGTCCCACGGGGCTACCTTCATCTGGGAGCCTTTTAGGGCACCAAACCCCAAATTCGTGTCACTTCTCTAAAAAGTGGCAATATCACTCCAAATTTGGTGAAATTTAAAATAAGCATTGTGCAACATATCGATAATATTCTCATTAGAGAGCCGCGACAACAGTATAAGCCTGCAAATCTAATTGAAATAACATTTTCACTGGAAAGCTGCGACAACGGCCAAAGACTACCAAATCTAATTAAAATATTGTTTCACTATAGAGCCGTGATATCAGCTGAAGGCTATTAAATCCAGTTCCAATAATATTTTCACTCCAGAGCTGCGACAACAGCCGAAGATTCCCAACTTATATTGACATAATGTTTTCATTAAAGGTCTGTGAAAACAGCCGAAGGCTGCCACTTCTAATTGAAATAATATTTTATCAGCGATAACAGTCGAAGACTGCCAAATCTAATTGGAATAATATTTTTACCAGAGAGCTACGACAACAGCCGAAAGCTACCAAATCTAATTTAATTATAATTTCACCAGAGGGCTGCGACATCAGCCGAAGGCTGCCAATACTAATTTCAAAAATATTTTCACAACAGCCGCAGGCTGTTATTTCTAATTGATATAATATTTTCAACGAAGACCTGCGACATCAGCCGAAGGCTGTCAAATTCCTAGTATAAAGGAAGATAAAGTTTAGTACGTTTTCCCGTACCATTTATTTTTAACAAGACGCTCTCACCGGCAAACAGTAGGGCGTGGGTTCAAACCAAGCCAACCCGTAGAATGCTATCTTCATTAATTTGGAGGTAATTATCACATAATATTAGCACAAAAAAAAACTGCCCGTGTCAAGGGACTTTTCAGTCCTATTCACACAGTTTAAGTGAGGTCCATTGTTATTATAATTTACTTGTTTTTCAGGATTACAATTAAACGACCAACTTGCCAGCATACCCGATCCAGCTGGTTCACTTATGTCAAATAAAGGAAAAACTCCAGTTGCCGTACCAGGTGGGTCCGGAGTAAGTGGGGGAGCTCCTGGTGGAGGTACTTTATCAGATGTTGATGCAGACCTTCAAGCGAGATTGGATAACTTGCGTCGAGAATAATGTTACCTCTGTGCACAAAATCTGTGACAATATAAGTACATGTTATATATTTTTTTACTATTTCATGCACGCAGATTATTTTTATAGCTTTAAGACTGATTATGGCTGCCTATTCTAAATAGTTACATAATGTAATTGTTATTATCTATGTGTTTCGCTATATATCATTTTTGCCATAAAAAGTGCAAGATAATATCGAAATCTGAGGCTTGATAAACTTTCCTCTCAGAAATAATAAAATCATAAAAAATCATCATTGAAAAAAGGTCGAGTTTCCAGCCACTCTTCCAAAAAAATTTGCCTATGAAAGTAGTGATATCTATTATTGGGTCCAAGTTTATTGTTGCTGCTGTTCATCCCACACATAAATTTATTATTGCACTTTCTTCTGGTTCAATTCTCTTAAGGTAATATTGACTTTACACTTGGTCAGTTTTTTCTAAGGAAAATCGCAAAATACTACCTTTTTACAATTCTTTTTGGAAGAGTGGGTGGAACTTGGCCTTTTTTCAATGATAATTTTTTGTGAGACATCAATATTTTTTGTAAAGATTTCGTTCTGCAACTATTTCTTCAATCGCTATTTCTTTTCTTCTTGTTATATCGGAAACAAGGAAATATTTGTGTTAACCGGACCCAAATCTCAACCGAGATCTAACACCAAAATATTAATAAATGAATATGCAATACAAAGCAAATAAAAACAGTAATATTTTATAATATATCTCTTCCCCGAAGTTATAGCACTGTGAGTTAAAGAGTTTGAAATCTGATATTTGGCGTTTAATTGAATTTAAGTATTTATACCTTTGCATGAACTAGCTTTCGTGCATTTTCTTCCCTGGAGCGGAAATATTTTGAAGCACTGGTAGTAAGAGTAAATACGAACGTTGAAAATATTTTGGTCGTCTACGTTTGAAATTCTAACCCACGTAAGTTTATGTGTTAGGGGAACAGAAAATTTTCAAATCCCATTCCAACCCGTCGACAATTACCAGCTGCGCGATTGCAGCCAAACACACTTTGTATTGTAAATTGTAAATAAAATTATTTGTAAAATATTAAGTAATAATGTTGTTTTTATTTACTTTCAACTTCTTCAGCACCCTCTGTTTCATTTTTGAAACTGTTGCTACGAAATTTCTACAATGATCGAGTCAACCCCAATATGGGCCTTCAATTGTACGGGTACACAAATCTGGGGTTAGAGTGCACGGACCCGAGGTGCTCCAATTTTTGAGCTTGTCTTTCAATGTAAACCATCACGGCTCGAATAACAATTGGAGCTTGAAAAAAGTTTTAAAAAAACAACATGCTTTCAGTTTTTTCAGAAATCAACATTTACTTAATTTTATTTTAAAATACAAATTCAATAAAATTACTATATCACAACGATAAAAAAATAACGCGCTTCAAATAATAATGCATTTGATAATTGTTTGAGCTTAACGCGTATGTTTTATTATAACAAAAAAATAAGGCGCCTCATATTTAATTGAGCTTAGCACGTATGTTACATCACAATCAAAATAATGCGCTTTATAATTGGTTGATTTTAACGCGCATGTTTCATTATAATTTAAAAGACGCGTTATTTTTTTTTATTTTTATTTTTTGAGCTTGACGCATGTTTTACTACCATAGTGATACAAAAAACCTGACACTAACATGTTACATAAATAAATTAATATGTAAAATGGCTCAGTCATTCTTTAATTACTACTAGCAGGTTCACACATGCAAGGATGTTAGAAACCCTATCTCTCCTGGAGATTTGCCTCGCACATTAAACTTTAAAGACCGATCCACATATGGTAATCGGAGTAAACAACAATTTTAAAAAATGCCTTGAATGTTGCATTAATTGGTCGTCATAGGATGGACGTCACTTTCCATACCTAACTTGTGCTTCTATGTGTGAACCACTACTTAAGAGTCATAAAACTAAAATGTGCGATTAACAAACATTACTTCCCATTTCTATATGGGAACAACCCAAATAGGTATTAAACGATACTTTCTGAGCTTTAATAAATTAAATAATTAATACTAATTGAACATGTGTCAGATACTTTTGTGTGACCCTGTATAGTAACATCAATACGTAATTTGACTTGTTTCATAAAAACTAACTCTCAAATATCAAATTTTGGTTTATTAATTTTTATAATGCCAGCGTCTATGGCACGTTGAATACTCCAGTTCTCGTTAGATCACTGAAGTTAAGCAACGTCCAGGGAAGTTGTACCATGTGGGTGGTCACGTGGGTTCGCGGCCTCGTGATGCTGGCTATTTTTCCGGCCCAGGCTGCGTGAGGTCAATATGGATAGCTGGTTTGCAAGTTCCCAGCGGATGGAGGGTAAAACCCCCGTCTCGAATGCAGGGCCGGCTCAAGAGAATTTGCCGCCCTAGGCAAAATGAATTTTGCCGCCCCCTGAATATAATATTTAATTTGTTCGTTAATTAATATAAATAGTAAAAAAAAAAGTATTCATATTCATATTTTTAATGATAATTCTGAATAGTTATCCCTCCTAGTAGTGAAATTCATGATTTTTGCACAAATTTCAATCAAAATCTGGCCATGAATTTTCCTCTGGTTAATATTGAACAATTCAGAGTCCTATGTACAACAAAAATAATGGACACTAAACCTTTTTGTTAAATCCACACATTTTAATTAGAATTTTTCACTTCAGGGGGACTCCGTTTCCCCGAGACCAAGTGTATGTGTGTGTTTTGTAGCCTTTAAGCAACGACAGATTTAGCCGGAGTGTCATACCCCTGTTATGAATTATCAATCATATACACAAAAATGCACGTCCATATATGTAAACATTTTTTTTCATATCCCGCTGAAAATAGAATTCCATTTTGATTTTGTCGCCCTAGGCGGTTGCCTAGTTCACCTATATGGTACAGCCGGCCCTGTTCGAATGACCAATAGATGTTAAAGGGAAGTTAAACCAACTTAAAAAAAAAAAATCATAATAATTACTCTTTGGAATCGTCATGAAAAAAATACTTTCTCCCCAAAATTTGGTATTTTTCTTCCGGTTCTAATGGGCAGTAAATTGTAAGAAATTAAATCCAAAAATGAAGGGGGTGTATATTTTCTAAAAAAAATGTGCTGAAACACAAATATGATTTATTGCCAAAATTGAACCTTTTTGGAAAAATCTGTGCCCTAAGGTGCGATATAAGAAAATGATTGTACTCCCCCCCACTCAAAAAAAAAATCGAAAACATTCCTCAAACTAGGTGGAATCGTCATGAAAAAAATACTTTCTCCCCAAAATTTGGTATTTTTCTTCCGGTTCTAATGGGCTGTAAATTGTAAGAAATTAAATCCAAAAATGGAGGGGGTGTATATTTTCTAAAAAAAAAAAAAAATGTGCGGAAACACAAATATGATTTATTGCCAAAATATGAACCTTTTTGGAAAAATCTGTGCCCTAAGGTGGGCTGTGCCCCTAAGGTGCGATATAAGAAAATTATTGGACTCCCCGCCCACTCAAAAAAAAAAAAAAAAAAAAAATCAANAAAAAAAAAAAAAAAAAAAAAAAAAATCGAAAACATTCCCCAAACCAGGAAAAATATCAAATCGCCTGATTTTTGTTTAAAACGGATTTTCCAATATATATATATATATATTTAAAAAAAAGAAAATANAAAAAAAAAAAAAAAAAAAAAAAAAAAAAACAGAATTCTACAGCAGCGGGAAAGGTCGCAAACCAATTTCTGGGGACCTGCTAGTAAGGTATATTATTCCTACAGTTTACTCGCTTTTGTTTTATTTTGATAAGTGAGAAGGATAGCTTTGAGCTTAGACTTAAAATTACTTATTAGATAGACATTTAACATCAAAACACAACATTTAAAATTTATCAAAATAACACTAATAATCTTATAAAAAAAAAAAAAAAATCTTAAAAAATTAATTTTTGGAAATGAAATAATAAAAATTGTAGAAAAACTAAATAAAATTCTCACAGAGAAGTACGTATAGGCTCATCATGATAATGGATAATATGATATTCCGACGCGCAGGCGCCGTCCCGAATTCGACAAGTTCAGCGCATAAGGTTACAACTATAGTAGGTCCAACTGTGTGATAACCATGCCTCGCTAAAAGAGTTGTAAAACTTGTATCTTTTTCAGCAACATATATGTAGGTCGGTGGTGAAAAAAAGACCCCTGAAAGTGGGTGACGAGATGAAAATTTTAAGAACCTCTCAGAGTACTGAACCCTTAATAATAATAAAAAAAACTTACTTCTAAGAAAAAATTGACCCTTGAATATCAAAACACAGACATAGACCTGTAATTTGTAATTAAAAAATAAATAAAAGTAAATGCTCAGAGCACATTAACTAAAGCTCTTCTTTCGAGAGTTGACATGTTAGGTTAGATTACGTTTTTAGCTGCTTCACTTTCGCGTTGCCATGCATTGAAAAGTAACAGCAGCAAAGTTGTCTCTCCTCCTGCCTTTGTATGTAAAAAAATAGTTTTTATTTCTAGGAAGCAACTCCGCGGAATGTATCAGCGATAGAAGTTCCGCTTAGGTAAGAGGCAAAATGAAACATGACCGAAAAACAAATTCTAATCTATCAGACTGTGCGAAAGGTTATATTACGTATGTGCGACCATTCCACACACACAAAAAATCACCGGAGCAAAGCGTTTATCTTTCTGATCTCAACTCTCGAAACAAGAAATATTTTGGTTGTTATCACAGGAGATGAAATCACGATATCTTCTGAATGGCGGTAGTCCCAGCACGGTAAGAATCCCATTTATCGCTTTTCGTGATTCTGTTTTTTTTTTTTAGCCAAACTAAATATTCCAAAATAAAAAACTCAAGACACCTCAATTCCTGTGCTGTGGCTTGGACACTAGAGTATAATGTATTTTCAGTAGCCCTGAGAATGACGTTATCCTCAGGTCTGGATAGCGAACCACATTATCAGAGATAAAATAATGATGTCACTTTTGTAATAAACTTACATTCTTTTAATATAAGCTCATATTATTTGAAACTTTTTTTTTCTTAATAAATTTTAACGACTTGACCTTTTATTTTGACCAACGAAATTTTTAAGAGATGAAAAGAACAATATTTGAATGATTTAAAAATCTTCCTCAATCTTCCTCAAGTCGTTAAAACAAAGTTGTCCCTTTCCCCTCTATAGGCCACCCGGTTAAAAGTTCTTTGAAAATTCCTAGATCTTGCGCAAGGCAAATAATAACCTTGAATTTTGAATGCCTTAATAGTAGGTACACCCCTTTTTGGTTTGTTTGCAAATGCACTTATCAATAAATCAATACGAATCTTCTGGTGCACTTTTCTATTCTTTTTTAAAAATTTGTGGCACTTTGAATTTTGAAATATTATTGTTGGCAGAGGCAGACAGATGGATTAAAAATGTTTTTAAAAGAATTTTTCAATTGGTGAAGGAAATATTGGTCAGTTACCTAAAAAAACGAAAGACAAACTGCTTACAAGATATTTTCTGATGCTAGCAAAATTCAGTGTCGCTATTTCTAACTAAAAAATAGTGTAGCTAAAGAGTTTTGTGCGCCATAATTTTTCATTGCTAATGCCAAGTAAGTGCATTTAAATAAATTATCCAAAAAGCTGGTTTCTATTTAAGAACAAAATGTTGCACTCCAACTTCAGGTTTTTATCTTTTCCCCATCACAACATATTTAGCCGTTCCAGGACTTTTAAAAAAACTGTAATAATAGCAAATAGCGCCTGCGCATTTTGAAAAAAAAAAAAAAAAAAAAATACCTACAGTAAAATATCGGTTATTCATAATGCCGATTAAGTATAAGCATTCTTTGACTCTTGAATAATTATTTTTTTGTATATGATATCTGAGTGCACGGCAGTGCACCAGGCCAAGTTCCGGAAAGCACCACCAGTGTATCTTTACACGAAACAATTCACCGGGTTTTTCACACCGTCAGATATCCGGTTCTACAGGGGACAGGTCATTGAAAATTTGAACATACATTCCGTAGTATAGTACAATACTACAGGATAAGTTAATATTAACCCGGACAGGAGATAGGTAATTTCAAAGTTTGCACTTTTGGATACTCACTGACTGACTGATTGATTCACTCATCATCAAAAGTTTCAGGCACTTCCCGTATACCTAGGACTCGGAAATTTTACATGAAGTTAGCAATTGACATCCAAGTAAAGAGAAAAATCCGAAAATTTAAATTTTTTACTTTAAGTGCTCCAAAACGGTGTCGCTTTAGGGAAGACAATACAACGTATTGTAATGTAGTTTTAACTGATAAAACACTGAAATCTTGCATAAAGTTAGATATTTACATGCAATTTAGAAGGAAATAATTTATATTTAAACTTCTTCACTCCCGGTGCTCCAAAACGGTTCCGCTTTAGGGAAGGAGATGCACGAAAACTAGTTTGAACTGGTAGGACGCTGAAATCTTGCATGAAGAAGATATATTTACATACAATTAAATGGAAAAATAAATATTTTCACTCTTTTACTATCAGTGCTCCAAAACGGTTCAGCTTCAGGTAAGAAAATGCACGAAATCTAGTTTTACGTATCCCCTTAGAAAAAACTGACCAAGTGTAAAGTCAAAAACTGATCAAGTGTAAAGTCGGTATTACTTTAAGAGAATTGAGACAGAAGAACGTGCAATAATAAATTTAAGTGCGGGTTATACAGCAGCAACAATAAACTTGGCCCCAATAATCGATATCACTATCTTCATAGGCGGATTTTTTTGGAAGAGTGGGTGGAACTTGGCCTTTTTTCAATGAAAGAAGATTGATATTAATGGGCGCGCCACTTCTTAGTGATGGAGGGGGGGTCGGTTGAGGAAAATAGTTACCCCACTGGTCCTTAGCAAAACGAATTACCGGAATTATACTGAGCAATTTAAAGAATTCCCAATTTGTACAAAATATAGTAAAATATAAAAAATGAAAAACATCAACAACAACAATAAATGGAAACAATTATTTTACCTAATAATAAAATGGCATTCACAATAACAAAAGTCACCTAACAACCATTAGAATATGATTATATGTTTGTATAAAAGTAAACGAGTCATGTCGATTTGGAGCAGGTATACACCGAACAGTTCAGTGTCAAATTTTAAAAATACTAATTTGAAAATAAAAGAGATTATAATCAATGCAATAAAAATAATATCTATTCCGTTTTCGAGACGAAATATTTTGAATAGATAAATATCGCGTGGCTACAAACAAATTTTGTTTATAACCACACAGCTTCGTAATCCATTCTCAGGAATATTGCAACTCAGTGCGATCAAATCTCATTTCCAACACGTTTCAATATTTAATGTTTTCTTGAGAAAGATTATCCGCGAAATCAAATCATTATTTTCACAAATGTGTAGTCAACTTTTTATAACCAATTTTTGAAATATAGTCGTCATAATAGCAAAAAAAAAAAAAAAAACATCGAAATATTTCAATTCTAAATTACTGAAGCAGTTCCAAATATAGCCACTATCGTGGCAGCACTTCCTTGACATCAAATATTCGAACGAAAATTAATTCCAAAGAAATCCAATACATAGCAACACTACTCCTTTATATATTGAGTGTACTGAATAATCTGGGAAGTGAACTATGAATTTACTTCCTCATTCGAGAACATTGTAGAAAAGTATAGGAAATTGTTTTATTCGGGAACGTTCGAGAAACTTGTTAAAATCTATAAAAGGAGCCGCGCGTGTAGAAACGAGTTAGTTTTATAGTTCAGTTTAGTTAGTTAAGTCCAAGTGATTTAATTGTGTATTTTCAGTGTGTGAATTACGTATTTTCTCGTTTGTATACGGTATTTTTGAAGATAAACAGTGTACTAATTTTTGTTACCTTTTTTATTGTATTTTATTTAATTAAGTCTTTTGAGTTTCTTTTTTGAGTTTTTAAGTTAGTTAACCGTAAGTCTACAATAATACTTTATTTTCCAATACCTACTTCGTATATTTTATGTGAAGATAAATCACATAAAATATTCTCCATTTTTTTTTTCACATAAAAATCCATGATAAATAGACAATAGTCTGTTAATTTGAATTCCAAGGTGAATATCTTCGATTCATATTTTATTTGTTCATTTACATTTAGTCATCTGATTGATATTGTTTTAAGTTTTTGATTCAACTAGACAGCCTCAGTAGCTCACTTAGTTGAGGCGGTGGATTCTTAAACAGGAGACTGTTGGTTCGAATCTATCTTTATTCCCGCCGCTAATCACAAAAGATCTAAATAAAGGTCTCGGTGATAATTGCAGATAAAGGCCTGCAACCCGTTTAATAATAAATAAAAAAGTCAGAAATATACATTATTTGAGTTTCATTGCGGTTAGATAAATTTCCAAAGCTACACCAGCTCTACAGTTACACTGGGAACTAAAGGATAAAAAATTTTGTTTCTTACCTTAGCACCTTATATAAATATTGAATTCATTATCACTAATTAACTAATTATTTAAATATTATGGTAATTTGATAATGGTAATTCTTTCAAACATAGTCTTATAAAGTCAAACACGTTAAACAGAACATTCAAGTAGATAAATAATTATTTCTAATTCTATAAGCTTGCAAGAGAAAACATATGGAATAACGGAACTTTAAATTGACGGCAGAAAAAAAAAACAGAAATGTTAATTATATTATTAGTAAAAATACTTGTGATAAAGACTCTTATGCATTCATTAAATGTAAATGCAAACATACGTTAGTACGTAGGTAGACCAATAAGACGCGCAACATGTATTTAAGAACAGGTAGTCTTGAGCAAGGCTAAAATTACCACCTTGTATTAATAAGATGCGCATACATTACGTTCATCGACCGACGCGACGTCGACTGACAAACACGAGCAATACGTCTACTCGTACATTGTCTAAATAGTGTGGAGGGTCTTGTTGTAGAAGTTATGAGTTTACCACAAATAAAAATTTGATGGCTTTTGGCTGACACTGTGATGGTATGCGTTTCAAGTCGTCCTGGTGCGCGAAACCGGCCATCGTGAGAAAGTAAAGGGTTAATTGTTGTGGTAGTGACGTTTCTCTTAAAATCTACTGTTTATATGACGCCACCAAAAAAGGTTTTGATAGTCTTTGGCTTGAAATGTGGTGGTTTGCGTTTCAAGTTGTCCTACTACGTAGAACTAGTAGTGTGTAGACTGTGTTGCTCTACGTCGCGTCGATCCACACTAGCAATGTTTTCATTATATGAACGTTAATGAGGTAGATAATATAATACTATATCTTTACCTGACATAGTATCCCAATTTAACAAAAAATATCAATCTCGACTAATATTGTATAGTTTCCTGTCGGTAGACATCGTCGAACATGTAGTTTCAAGGAGTGCACATTTTTGTTAAACCCTATATTTCTAATGTACTCATAAATTAAACCGCAAATATGCCAATTAAATTCAGTTATTAAAAAATATCAACATGGTACCGGTTGAAAACCAGACTTTCTCTGCTCTTGGTCTGCTTGTATAAAATTTGAAACTAGTTTGTGCAGAAAATCGGCCCAAAGTGGTTTCAAATCACTCCCAAACGGCTTTTAGTAAATTAAGAATAGCAGCATACAACTCACCAGTTAGGGATGCAGTATCTATATCAGTTACCGCCCTTTTTATATATATATATATATATTTTTTAATTATAGCGTCTACACTACATTTATGCTGGCGAGATTCAGTCACAAATGCAGCAATTACTGACGCCCGAAGGAGCCCGATAGCCCTACAATTTTTCCAGCTTCACCGGCATGGTGTTGTAGAGGGGCATGGCTTTTATTTGAATAGGTATATACTCGTAAGTCTCCCTACTATGATCGAACTCGATGATGCATGCCACCTTATGATGATCATTTTGAGATGGAGTATCTGTTGGCGGAACTGATGAAGACAGGAGATGGGAATGGGGGGGGTGGAGGGTAAAACNGGGGGGGGTACTTGGCTTTGTGTTCTACAAATAAATGGTGGAGCATGGAGTCAGGTGTTTTCTTCTTCGTCGTCTCTTGCATTCTTTATGTGTTTTATAAACAGATATCTTTTTTGTTTTGCATATTATTTTTTTCTTATTAGTATTAGTACTGCCGTGCAAGGTTCTAGATCATTATGAACCTTGGTAATTGAATCCGGGGCTATTACAGTACACCCTACAGGCCAAAGTGAATATCTTGTGCCATTGTACATAGTGTTTAACCATTAGACAACCTTCATTGATAAGAAGTTGGTAAAATAATTTGACATCTCACTAATCTGGATGCAACTGAATAAATATGAAAGTAATAGACAAGCAAACTCAAGCACAACACTTAGAATTAGAAATCATGGAATTGGTTAATGTAAGGCTAAGCAAATGATTATACACAAATTACGATCAGATCAATGAAGTTAATCAAAGTTGGACGTAGTGCCTATTAAGAAGGGATCCTGACCTAGGACAATACGTATCGTTGGGTTTATTGTGATAACTTCGCCTCATAAGGACAACTGAGTACCTGTTGTTTATTGTTATAACTTCGCCTCATAAGGACAACTGTGTAGCTGTTGATTACTGGGATAACTTCGCCTCATAAGTACAACTGACTACCTGTTATTTATTACAGCAAAATGTCACGGGGGTCTATATCCTATTTGTAAAAACTGTTTTGTAAACAGCTGTTTTTAAAATGGGATGGACGCAGATGGATTTTATTTTTAATTATGATTTAATAGATGGCTCCCCATTACATTATTATTTAGGACGAGGATTCTCTTACCTTTCAATTATGACTTCGTAGATATTTTGAAGGAAACAGACTGGTTGGTGTTGTTGTCAGTTATGAGTGTCGGTTGTTAACTCAGATTTTACGTGATCAGTCAGCTGATTTCTCTCATACACAAACAGAGTCGACGATCGATTTGACGCATTTACGTTTACTCATTGACGATAGGATGTAGATTTGTCCATAGAGTAGGATTTCTGTTTGACAAGTCGAAAGTGAAAAGTAATTTAATCTTCGTCATAAATAATGGTAGTGTTTTGTAAAGTTACCAATAGGATGTCTATTATGAGTTTGTTATTCTTAAATAACAATGATCCTACAGAAGAGTGGGTCATGCGTCAAACATATCCGGGCGAGCAACAGTTAGAATATACTAAAAGATCACCTGAAAAAATTACATTGAAATTTGGTAAAACAGACTCTTAGTCGCCCACTAAACAAAGATTCAAACATCGTTATGTGTGTGTTAACTTTAATAAACTCTTTGTTCACTACGTAGAATACACCATTATATCAAATCTCTGAGGCTAGGCAACGCCAGGAGTGTTTAGCACGCTCGCGGACACCACGTACTCTTATTTTTTATTGGCTCCTTTGGAGATTAATCAGCTTCGTGAAGACAGCTGAGCAGTTATTATTGATTCCGGGAAAAAATGGAAAGTAAGGCAATTCTTTAGTTAAACTAGATGTAAAAATAAAAAAAAAGATGGATTATAAAGCTGCTCCAAAAATCAAATTAGTTTCTTAACAAAAAGTTGGATTCTCTTGACTAAATTTATTTGAATCTACGTGTTTTGGACGTATATTCGGTGTGGATCTATCTCCAGGTTCTATTGGATGTTCGGTTCTCCAACCAACCGCATTAGGACCAAATTGATAAATTAGTCTTCCATCTACCGACCTGAGAACGTCGTGCTTGTAATAGTACCTGAAAAATAAAGTAGCTTGATTAAATAACCGACACATGATTGTGAAAATGAAAACGGCAAATAGATGCTAGAGACACATGATTGTGACTCTAGCATCTATTTGCCGTTCGAGACAGGGATTTTATCCCACATTGACCGCACCCAGCCATGGTTGGGCAGCATCACGAACCTACGTGGTCACCCACTTAGTAAAACCTCGCTGGTGGTTCCTTAACTTCAGAGATCTAACGGGAAATGATGTCTGAAACGTGCCATAGACGCTGGCAGAGGTTACTTTCATGTTGTTCATCCGATTTTGATGATTTTTTTACAATTTTTTTTCCGGGACAGTTAGAGACTGTCCCGGATCAATTTGCCAAAATCTTTTGCCGTGTAAATGTGTGTTTATTTACACACCTATACTTACCTTGCTAATCGCTGGACCGAGTTGGCCCAACATTTGGAGAGTAATATTGTCACTTCCAAAGGTTCATTATTTTCATAATTGTACGTATATTTTTTTTTACTTCTGTACTTTTCATAATGTACATTTAGTTTTTCTCCATTTCATTTTATAACTTACCTCATAGCCTGACTGAACTTTTCATAATGTACATTTAGTTTTTCTCCATTTCATTTCATAACTTACCTCATAGCCCGACTGAACTTTTCATAGTTGTACTTTTCATTTTTCTTTGTATCGCCCCATAATGCTGCCACCTTATCACTGTGTACAAAACGGAACTTTCCTTCATCATAATTTTCCCAACAAATGAGGCTGGGATTGTACTCCGTGCTATGGAGTAATGAGATCAGAAACTGCCAAACTTTGCCAAGTTTTTCTTTTTTCTTGGTTGACTTTTTAGAAACACCTTTAGGACGACCTGGCTTTCGTCTTGGTGGAGGTTGATCAGAAGAGGTGGATGGAACAGCTTCATACTGACTTTCATCATTGGAATCGTCCTCACTTTCTCCTTCTGGAATGGAAGAGAAAAAAAAAATGAGAAGTTACTGATGGGTTTTAGCAAACTTTACTCTCAACTCTCAACTTAACTCTTCAGTTGGAAAAATTAAAAATGATCATCTTCTGATTAGAGCGCCATCAGAATCTGAACCCCGAATCTCTAGGAATATAAACAAAAATATTTTTACGCATTTTTTTTTTTTAAAAAAAAGACTCTCCTTACTGAAACGGAATGTAATGCTGGTTTCATGATAGCCTTATCCCCCCAAAAAAACACTTCGTGTGCAAAAAGACGCCAAGAAAATGTCTCTACCACAAATTCAGGTGGCTCATATCTCTCCTAAAATTATGGTAAAAAAAGAATGATATGATATGAGTGCCAAGTTCATGTCACACAAAAATTATTTGCCTACAAAGGAGGTAATATCATATGTGTGCGAAGTTCAGGTCACCTGAAAAATATTAGCCTCAAAGGTGATTCGGAAGCTACAAACAAAAACTACTATCAACTTTTTGTCCCCGGTTACTTGGCGCACATGTTATCTGAATATTACTGCGTGTTTTTCCACTAAATTTCCGCTGTATGTATGCTATAAATATTAGACTGAAAACATAACTTCTGACTAGGAAAAGTTCTGGCTATATGATGAATCAGGTCTGCAAATTTCACATCGTTACGATAAAGTGTTAATATACTTATGCCGTATAGAGTTGCCAAAATTATATGTAAAAATTCAAAAAGTCGAAAATCTCAAAAACGGTTAGAGTTACAATTTTTTTTTATATAAAATATAAAAAATTGATAATGCAACAAGTAATATACCTACAAAATTTCAGCTTTCTAGGAAAATCAGAACTATATAGATAAGAAACTTGGGTTCGCTAAAAGGGAAATAAAGTGAATGGAGTTTAGTTGATCGTCATGGTAATAAGAATAAGAACAATAATAGTCCTTATTTTTTATACTGACCAATTAAGACTAGAGTCCCTTTACATCAGCAGTGTTTTTTTTTTAATTTGACTTAACGTCTCTTTAACATCTATTGGTCATTCAAGACGGATGTTTTACCCTCCATTTGCTGGAAACTTGCAAACCAGCTACCCACATTAACCTCACCCAGCCTGGGTTGGGCCGGAAAAAAAGTCAACATCACGAGGGCGCGAACCCACGCGGGCACCCACATGGTAAAACCTTGCTGTACGTTGCTTAACTTCAGTGATCTAACGAAACCGGTGTATTCAACGTGACATAGACGCTGGCTAGCAGTGTTTTTGGTGCTATTATTACGTGGTAAATATCTCACACATGTATGAGGATTGGCTGGCTATGATCCTACGCCCTACAGTCCTTCGTTACTGCGAAGAAATACGACAGAAGAGCACCGCTTCTGGTGTTAACATAAATTTTCCGATTTTACTCTTCGGATTTTTAAAAAGTAAAATATAAATTATTATTTCTGTGGACTGTAGTCTTCTCTCAGTTAAAATGCTGCCCCAAAAACAATTAGCAAATTCTATTAACATATTGTATCGACAAAACGAACAGACTAAAAGCGTTTTTCTCAAAAATCGTGGTATTAAGCCAGACTTCACTTCGTTCAGTCGTATCTACCAACATCATAAATAATTAGTCAAAATGGTGCACTCGTGATTTCAAGCGCAGAACTTGTCGAATTTGAGAGGTGGAAGTATCATAGCCCATATCATATCATATCGAAGTCCATATCATAGCTTGTCTCTTCTTGGTATGATGGTTAATTTAAACTAGTTTTGATTTAGCCAGTGTTTGGTGAATCATTAAAGGAAAAATCCACGAATGAGTCTTCTTCCCAATCAGTTACAGAATTGGGACCACTCGCTAATGTTATTTTGACATGCGACAAATATGAACATCATTTGGTGGTATTATCGAATTCAATGGTCTAGCTACATATCTTCCCAAACTATCATATGTTTTAACCATTATCCTATGAAGAAACCTTAGTCGACTCGATCGGTTCTTAGTTTTCAACCGTAAGTCCGATTTCCGTGATATTGGTTTCATTGGATCCTCGTTAAAAATTACACCAAACATCATTATCAATTCTATTTTTTGACATAATGGGAGGAAAGAATAACTCAGAAAGCTAAGTCGAAGTCAAAATTTCCATGTAAAATCCTATGGGACAACTAGAAAGTGCAAACCCTGTAGATTTCTGTGTGTGTGATTGTTTATATTGGTCATCCACAATCACTGAAAACTTTTCGTGTATCAAACCATTCAATGCTCCAGGGAACGCTGAATCAGCTAAAAAACCTCTACACATTCAAATGACGGCAGGGCCGGCTTAACCTTCCGCGGGGCCCGTAGCACTTTCACAGAGCGGGGCCCCTTCACCCGGCGTCGTAGTCTACTTTTTGGAGCCAGTACAAAAATTGATTATCTTTTGGTCTAGGATACCTACAGCTGGTAGAAAAATGTAAAATTAAATTTTGAGTATACCAACATCGATAAAACACATGGTCACCGCTCATGTTAAAAAATCAATTTGCTTATGTTGCAATACTCGTTTCTTTATTAAGTTCCTAGGTAGGTACCTACTTGTACTTTTCTAAATTAGATTTTACTACATACTTTGAAGAGTTGGGGGCCCCGTCAAAATGATATTTTTTTTCAATTGTCAACCCAGAAATGTCGAAATATCTATTGTAAGTTGTCAAAGCGCGGGGCCCGTAGCACGTGCTACAAGTGCTACTATTGTTAATCCGGCCCTGAATGAAGGTTAGGATTTGAAATCCCATACATGAGCTGGGAGACAGTTTTCTTCAAGTTTGTACTCCATGCAATTGACCCGAATTTAGAAAATACCTTCCCCACCCTCCACAACTTTAAACTGATATCGTAAGTAAGTACATACACTTGCGATCTAAAGTGTTGTGCATGTTTATTTTACTTTCCTTGGACCATCAAAAGGAAAGTATTGTAATGGCCTGATATTTCCGATTCGAAAGAATTTCATCCATTGGTGCATGTTTGTCTGTAAGTGACAAAAAAAAAATCATCTAGCGTGTTTGGTTTCAAAATGGCGGCCATTTGAATTTTCCAAGACATGACTTCCAAGAGTGTCTAAAACTAGGTGAATTATTTGCAATGGAATATTGATTAATTGCATTGTACACCAATATCGAGAAATCTGTTTTTTTAGACATAAATAGAAGCTGTAGAGCCACTTGTTACTGAACGCACCCCATCAGGATATTATTGATAGAAGAGTTATAACTAGGTAAATTTCTCTAATTATGGTCCCTATATTTCATCGAGGATGTGTAGTGCGTACGTACCGAGATCAACAAGAGTCAGAGAGAAAAATAATTCGCCTAATTTTGGACACACGTGGAAGTCATGTCTTGGAAATTTCAAATGACCGCCATTTTGAAACCAAACACGCTAGCTAGACGTGTGAAATTTTTTGCAAAGTACTTCCAATTTTATTGTCTTTCTGAAAATGTATCGCAAAATGGGAGTTTGTAAGTGCTAGATATATATATCTTAAAAACGGTAGGTTAGTGATAGAGATCTGATATTTGGCATTAGAAAGTTTTAGTTAAAATCGTATTTAGCTTTGACAGCAGGATTTTACAAATCCTGCTTCAAAAGACAACAGTAAGTGCTCTTTGTTAAAACTCTCCATTTGGGGGAAAGTAGTGCAAACGTAAGGAATAATACAAAATGACATATTTTCCCCTAACCAGAGAGGATATAGAAAAAGGCCATGCCTCTGAGATGGTTTACGAGATATACATCCGGTATATAGAAGAATGTAACAAGGAAACTATTAGCAAATAACACTTTTCAAAAAACCTCTTAACATAAAAATAAATAGAGGAGTGAGACAAGAACACGTTATCTTCCCCAAACTTTTCATCACTTGCTCTTGAAGTCATGCTACGTAACACCAAACTAGACGGCTGAATTGAAATAGACGAGGAAAAAATAAAAATTTAGATGTTTGCAGATGACATTGTAGTAATCTTTCATGAACGAAGGATGTTGGAAAAAATGCTTGTCCCCATTCATCTAGAAGCCACAAAAGTCGGCCTTCAGAAAAAACGGAATGGATGAAAAACAACCACCGCAAATTGTACAATATCCACCTTAACAAAAAACCTATTAAAGAAGATTTTGATGTCACAACATTTTTATGTTGGGTTTGACATTCATTTTGACGTGGGTCCTTGATATGTCAGTCTGACCTGACATGCTTAACTTTTATACCATGTAACAATTGCTTTCCTTGAGGGGGGAAGATTAGAGGGGTGGGGGTATATTCCCATTTCTTTATAAAATCATCGACTTATCACAATTTCGTCAAGACCATAATATGGTACATCACCAAAGGTTCTTTTCGAAGACTGAAGACCTCAAATGACAAAAGACCCCAAAAAAACGATACTGTGTATTATGAGTGAGTGCAAATACGAGAAATAAATAGTTTGACCATCGAACAGTCTTCATTGTGATGACTACTAATCGTGTTGATGGCAATCAGGAAATGTTTCTGAAGACTAAGTTGTTATGTGCAGATCATTTTGTCAAAGACCATACAGATGAACGTGACCTAGCAAAAATCTCCACTTCCAAACATATTATATGATTAGGGTTATCTCACCTTGTTAAGACGTGCACACGTGCGTGTCTAATGATGATGATAACTTACTGAAAAGTAATTCAATAACACTCACTTATGAGAAGGTGTCGTACGCATTGACAAAATAATTTCGACTTTCTTTCTTCCCCTCTTCAAAAACAATAATAATGATGCTAAAGTTACACTTAGGGTCAAGAAGGGTAAGTGTAAACGTTTTTACATTTTTGAGAAGAAAAAAAAAAAAAAAAAAAAAAAAAAAAAAAAAAAAAAAAAAAANAAAAAAAAAAAAAAAAAATCATAATATTTCTTTTTTATTTGACAATTTTTTTTATTTTTATTTTTTTTATTTTTCGATTTATGAAAAAATTGGAGGCCCTGCCCCCCACCGGGGGCCCAATATGGATTTTTTTGAAAATGATTTTTATCTTTTTAGCGGTTTGTTGTAGAAACGTAAAATTTTGATGTTATGGCTGATGTTAGGGGCTTTTCGATTTTGTTTTTTTTTTGAAAATATCTTTTAAAATTTGATTTAGATATTTTTTCCATAAATGACTATAACACTAACGTGAACACCTAATCATATTGATCCACTAGTTGTAGTATGCAATGGTTTCCAGTCAGCCATTGTACATTAACCTCAATGTTCCTACAATAAATACAGCTCAAATGTATTGTTTACTACCGATATAAAAGGCCAGATAAATTACTCTCAAAAGACAATATGAATACTCTCCGCATTACAATAGCATGTAGTTTAAAATCAACCCCATACACAAAAAATTATGGGTAGTTTCAATGTATATTAAACAGTAAATCATTGTGTTCACAATAAATCATTTGCAAATAAAACAAAATAACTGAAAGAATCATCAAACAAAATAACTGAAAGAATCAACTACGATTTTTATGATTTTCCATGGCTCTGTTGATACAATTTTTAGAACTGACCGGAAAAAAATATTTTTTGTTCTGTAGTAAACAAAACATTTGAGCCACAATTATATGATGGGAACATTAAGTTTAATGCACAATAGCTAACTGGACACCCATTGCATGCAATCAAAAGCAATCGTGAACAATATATTTACAATTACCACGTTTAGATACAATCGCCCCACTTGACCCTAAAAATTTCAATCTGAACTTTGCTGACGCGGCGCATGCTGTTAATGATTGATGGGGAGCGGAAAGATAATTCAGTCCACGCGGAATATATATTTATAGCAAAGCAGATATTAATAAATATGTTTTTATCATTTCAAAATTGATGTTTATATCTTTGGTGCCATTCTAATATTTAATGAACCTTTTTAAATAAGATCAATGTGTATTTCAATAACCTTTACCAAACATCTCCGGAATTTTGAGGGTATGTTTTTACAAGGCAAAGGTGAAACACTCATGTCCCTAAAATAGGCCCTCATAAATTCCATTCAATCAAAATCTAGATTTTTGGGATAAAATACAACCGTTAAAACCCTGTCGTGAATACAACCTTGCTAACTGTGCAATTGGTAGCGAGTTCAATCACTAAGCATACACTGTGTGCTGTCGTGACTACTGCCTTGCTAACTGTGCAATTGTTAGCGAGTTCAATCACTAAGCATACACTGTGTGCTGTCGTGACTACAGCCTTGCTAACTGTGCAATTGTTAGCGAGTTCAATCACTAAGCATACACTGTGTGCTGTCGTGACTACAGTCTTGCTAACTGTGCAATTGGTAGCGAGTTCAATCACTAAGCATACACTGTGTGCTGTCGTGACTACAGCCTTGCTAACTGTGCAATTGGTACCGAGTTCAATCACTAAGCATACACTGTGTGCTGTCGTGACTACAGCCTTGCTAACTGTGCAATTGGTACCGAGTTCAATCACTAAGTATACACTGTGTGCGTCACCGGAAAAAACATAGCTGAAGTAAAAAAGATATAAACTCCAAGATTCGACAAAAAAATGTTTTATAGCTGAAAACATTTTTACAAGACTTGGTAAAATCATAATATTTGTACTTTATGTTCCCATATACAAAGTATTGGAAAATATAGTATTGTATTATTGAAAATTTTCGATGTAGTTTTCGAATTATGACGACTACATTCCAAAAAATGGGTCTAGAAAAAATGTGTGTCCGTCCGTCCCTCCGACCGGCGGCGTCCGTCCGTAAAAATCGTTTTCGCGCATCTACAGTTTTATTATTTGTCGATTATTTTTATGATATTTGGCAGCATTATTCCTTGAGGCCATAATTCGAGCCAAAACCTTAAAATTGAAAATAGCACCCGCTGGGGTCAAATTATAAATGGCAAGCCCGATTTTGATGAAATTTATAAGAGACAATCATTGTAACATATCATAGACGAATTTTGGGTCTCGTGGGTCTATCTTCATCTGGGGGTCATTTAGGGCACCAAACCTCCAATTCGGGTCACTTTTCATAAATATCACTCCAATTTTGATGAAATTTAAAACATACTTTTTTTGTAACATATTATTGTCCAATTTTGGATACCATCTGAGAATCTCAATGAGGGAGGTGTCACGAGATCACAAGGTGATTTTTGGTTATTTTTCAAACAACTCCAATCAATCATTTTTCAGTCCAAAAACTTCTGTACAGGCTGGATTGTTACCATTCAAGCGCCCCAAACTACTAACTCCCGCTGTAATCACTTGAGTCTCATACAGCCATTCAAATATAATTATGAAATCTAATGCGACTATAATGGCCTGACTGAACAGAATTTTATGAACACTAAGCAAAGAAAAAAAAAATTTATAGGTAAGAGTGAAATATAAGGAGAAAGAAAAGATGTATGATGGGGAGAACAGGTGGCCTGTAATGGGGTGACATTTTCTTTTCAACCTGTCAGGTAGATCAATCAACTTGGGAAAGAAGAAGGAAAACAACGAGTGTTTAGGTCGTTGGGAGTGTGGGTGGTAGCTGCTTGTGAAGGAGATATAGGTTTTTCACGTGTATCTTCAGCCTAATCCACATATTGAATTCATTAGCATTTGAAAACAGAGATATGCTATGTAAGTCTAAGTATGCTAGGTGGTGTTGATGCAAAGTGTGCTGACTGAGAAGAAACTTCAATTATTAGACTGTGTGACGTTTTTTCTATAATTTTCTTTCAAGAAAACAAAAATTTCGATGTATTTTTTTTTGGGGGGGGGGGACGAATTATGACGAATTTTCTGGACGAATTATGACGACTACATTCCAAAAAATGGGTCTAGAAAAAATGTGCGCCCGTCCGTCCGCAAATATTGTGTTTGCTCATCTACAGTCTTTATTATTTGTCAGATTTTGATGATATTTGGTCACAATATTCCTTGAGGCCATCATTAGAGCCAAGACCTTAATATTGGGGATGGCATCCCCTGGGGACCATTTATCTAACATCAAATTGGGGTTACTTCTCTAAAAGCGGCAATATCACTCCATTTTTGTTGAAATTTAAAACTGAGACTGTTTGCACATATCATCGACATATTTTGGACCACATGGGGATATCTTCATCTGGGGGCACTTTAGGGCACCAAACCTGAAATTTGGTTCACTTCCATAAAAATGGCAATATCACTCCAATTTGGATGAAATTTTAAACAGAGACTTTTTGTGACATATTATCGCCAAATTTTGGGTCTCATGGACCATTTTCATCTGGGGTTCCTTTAGGGCACCAAAACTGAAATTCTGTCCTTCTCAAAAAGTGGCAATATCTCTCCAATTTTAATGAAATTTAATGTGTAACATAATCATCGATCACCTACAAATTTGGGTCTCATGGAATATCTTCATCTGGGGGTTATTTAGGGCACCGAACCTGAAATTCGGGTCACTTCTCAAAAAGTGGCAATATAACTCTATTTTGATGAAATTTAAATCAGACACTCTTTGCATCATATCATCGAAAATTATGGGTCTAATGCATTACAGGGCTGCGACAACAGCCGAAGTCCAAATAAATTATTATTTTACTGCAGAGTTTTTTGTTCAAGGAAAGATTTAAAATATTTTAATTTTCGTCGCATCGACTTTTTCAAATTTAGATAGAAATGATTATGAAAATTTTCATAGTCAAAAAAATGTTCATAATCATTTCTATCTAAATTTGAAAAAGTCGATGCGACGAAAATTAAAATATTTAAAATCTTTCCTTGAACAAAAGAACTTAGTCACCAAAGACATTCCTTTATTATAATTATTACCTATTATTTTACTACAGAGTTATGACAACAGCCGAAGGCTGTCAAATCTAATTCAATGAATATTTTACTAAAGAGCAGCGACAACAGCTGAAATCGGCCAAGTCCAATTAAATTAATATTTTAGTAAAAAGCTGCGACGACAACCAAAGGCCTCCAAAACTAAATGAAGTGTATATTTTTTCTTACTATAAATGAAATAGGTAATAATAATATTATGTTCAATAAAGAGCAGAGACAGCAGCCGAATGTTGACAAATTTACTTAAAATTCTCTAGTACGGTTTTCCGTACCATTTATTTCACAAAAAATTATCATTGAAAAAAGGCCAAGTTCCACCCACTCTTTAAAAAAATAATCGCCTATGAAAGTAGTGATATCTATTATTGGGGCCAAGTTTATTGTTGCTGCTGTATATCCCGCACTTAAATTTATTATTGCACGTTCTTCTGTCTCAATTCTCTTAAAGTTTTGATATGTTATGGCTGGTGTTAAGGAATTTTCTATTTTGAAAAATTTGGGGGCCCTGGGCCCTTAAATGTTTTTTATCTTTTTAGCGGTTTGTTGTAGAAACGTAAAATTTTGATATGTTATGGCTGGTGTTAAAGGCTTTTCGTTTTTGAAAATTTTGGGGGCCCATGGGGTTCAATATTTTGTTTTTTGAAAATGTATTTTTTTTAAATTTGATTAAGATATTTTTTTCTATAAATGACTACAACACTAACGTTAACACCTAATCATCTTGATCCACTAGTTATTATCCTTCTATCTAGATCTTGTTGATACAGCGGCTTAACATACGCACAACAATATAGGAATCCTAGTTTGGGGGGGGGGGGNGGGGGGGGGGGGGGGGGGGGGGGTATTTTGTCCCGGAACCATGAGGCTTGAGGAACACTGAATTAGCAGAGTGAAATTCAACGAGCGTGTACTCAAGTAAGATAATATAAAGCTTTATTTTGATCTTGGAATTTTGAAATTTATCTGGGAAATGCTTTCGTTATAGATCTTCCATTGCTGTCGTAGTATATGTATAAAGAAGCTTCAGTCAGTTGTGTCGACACAACTATGAGCGACTGCAAGCTCACGCTATACTACGAGCGACTGATCCAAATGAATGTATGTTAAGTTACATGCTCACAGTGGACGAGGTTCCATATACCTACATGCATTTGAATCAGTCGCTCTTAATAGCATATAATCGCTCGTAGTAGCACGTGCTTGCGGCTCTAACATATTTCCTTCTACAACATTTAGGAACTACATGTATGAATTCTGAAGTTTCCACTACATACGGATATGTAAAGTTAAGGCAGAGCAACGTGTATGTACGACTTGGACACAATTTAACACAATGATTAGCTATAAGTATGTACTTAGTTCATTTAAAAAATTCCATCAGTCTGTTTCGTGCTCGTTGTGAATCGAATGTTTCTTGTCACGTATTTATACGTCCATAGCTCAAGGTTATGGACCTTGCTTTTTGAATTCACTTGATTTTTAATTGCTAATATAAACCAAGTTCATCTGAGATTTCAAGTTTGACAAAATAAAAAAGTTCTTGAACGTACCCATCTCTAAGCTCTAGCTATGCTGATGGAAACATTATTGATGTTTGAATAATTACTGTCCTTAATTTAAGGAACTATTAGAAATTTTCTCTATACGATGGTTTCAGACAAACATTATAGGCCTCCTAATCACCGTCGATTCAACAATGAATTAAATCTCTAATGTAAAGAAAAAATGTTAAACATTGGTAATAAAATGCTGGCATTCAAAATAAGGGATGATCTTGAATTTGGTAAAACGAACAGAATAGCTGGCAGATAGCTTGCAGAGCGAGAATGGGAGGGGAGGTTTTTTTGGATGTTTGGGGTTACCGAAAAGTTTTTGATGGCGCTTCATTGGAACAGTGATTGTATATATGTGTTAAAGTCGTTCTGATGCCTTGAAGATGGCAATCTTGAAGGCGGGAGTGTTCGTTGGTTGATAATGATTGGGGTGTCAATCTATGATTAACTTGGGATTAAGTTCTACCGCTACACCACTTGACCGATGTTTTTATATAGGTACGGGGTTTGCACTTTCTAGTTGTCACATAGGATTTTACATGGAATTTTCGACTTATGATTGGCATATTCTTTTTCGATCATTTCTATTTTGTGTGTATTTTTTAACAAGGATTCCAATGAAACCATTATCAGGAAATTTGGACCTACAGTTCTGGACTAAGAACCGATATAGTGGACTAAGGTTCCTTCATAGGATAATTGTTCATACTTTTGATAATTTGGGAAAAAATAGTGACGTACATATCGAGTAATACAAAAGGACGTGGGTTCGAATCATCGACCCGTCATCATCATCATATTCGATGACATTTTAATTTATGAGACGCAGCTCTGTAGGCCTCGTCCTCAAAATAGTTGGTTCTATGCACCAACATGACTTGGAACGCAAATGCATACCATCAATGTTCCAGCCAAAGTCCATCAAAATCTTATATCAACTCAACAATTTTCAAATATCAATCTAGAACAATTATTGAACACCGATGAAACAAAATCCACCAAAATTTACGTCGCTAGAATTAATAATTAATGTAGATAAATCATTTGAATTCAATCCAAAATTAAATCAAACGTGGTGAGATCTCTTCCAGAAAATTCCAAGGGAATGAAAATTGTCCGAAATGAGAAGCCCTACTAATAAAAATAAAATGAATTACCTGAGTCTGAATTGTAAGAAGACCCCAAATCTCTGGACGAGGAACTATTTTGTTTGTCACTCAACACATTAGACCCATCCGACCCGTACCCATCTGAAACCAAAAAAAAAAAAAAGAAAAGTCAAACTTGCCATTTTTCCTCTAAAACTTCTTTTGAGTCTTCTTCACAGTCTACAGAAAAGAAGAAATATTTTTTTATGTCGATAACTAGGTACAGCATAATGTGTAATTATTTATGAAAGGTATGTTGGTCCCATTTAGTATGAACCCTCCCATAAGAGGACATAAAAAATTCATCAAAATCGCTCAGCAGCTCAACACGAAGTAAAAAAATTGCCACTCACGGTATACGGCGGAAGATGCTCCTTATTGAAAATACCACAAATGAAAACTAAAAGAGATGTTTGGAAACTTCTAGCTAGGAGGGGAAGCATACCCTTCATAAAGACTCACTCTGTATATTTTGTGATCCGGTATCACTCTAGATGAGCTGACTGCATGCGCTGCATAATTTCTATCTTTTGAATAGATTATTATCTGCAAAGTTGTTCCGTTCAGAAGATACCAGATTTTACAGTTATTTTCTATACACTTGGTCAGTAGAACAGGTCTGTCTACTACGAGTAATATGACCTATTAGTTGTCAGGACATAGACTTTTGGTTTATTTTTTTCAATAATGAACCTTTGGAATCGATCAAAATTTGATATTTTCGACAATTGTTCGTCCACCGTAAAAGGCATTTTTAGCAATTAGCGTTGACCGATTTTAATGATATTTGCTACGTAGGTTCTATTTTGCGTCAAAACTGTAAATAGTGTAAATGATAATCGACGTTTGTTATTTACCCTTAGTGACATAAAAAGGGTTCCGGACTAAAATAATAAGAAGAAAAATCTATGTTATTTTCAATAATGAAAATTATGAATAAATCTTTGGAATCGACAACACCCAAAAAACTCCTTGACCGATTTAAAATTCGGTCAAGGAGTTTTTTCGCGTAATCGCGGAACGAGCAGTCAAACAAACATTTAAACAAAAATCGTGTTAAAACTAAATAAAGCCAGCGCTTATTGCTCGTTGAATACACTTTTCCCTTAAGATCACTGAAGTTAAGCAACGTCCAGCGACTGCGTGACCAACACAGGCTGGATGAGATTTTTGTTAATATTTTATGAACCTTTAATATCGTCGCGAAATAGAAATACCCCCCTCAGTATCGCAGTATCGAAAAATCTATAAAATACATTTATCCGCCGTACGCCGTAATGGACATCTTAACATTGACCCATTTAATTAAAGGCGGTCAACGCTAATTGTCCCCTTGACGTCAAAAAATGTGCGGGGTATGAAAAGTGTGGACAAACAGATTTTTTTTATTCTATTTTTGTCTCCTACCTACTTGAAATATAAAAGAAAATAGTTAGTAGAAGAATAACCCATGTGTCACATTGGTAGATTTTTTTTGTATTCTTAGCTCCGCAAAGAACGGTACCCTGTTTTTGTAAAGACAACCCAGGAATGAAAAAAAAAAAAAAAAATCAACGAATTTTTGGGATTGATAATAAAGACAGACGTGCTTCTCAAATGTTAATGATACAATAATCGAATAAATTTTCAGTCAAAATTGAAAGCAGGAATGACATTTTTGTATTCTATCTCCACAAAGAACGGTACCTTGTTTTTATAAACACGTTGTCAACAACCCAGGAGTGACAAAAAATCAACAAAGTTTTTGGGATTAAAAGTAAAGACAGGCGTGCTTCAAATGTTATAATTGAATACATACTACAATTGAATACATTTTCAGTCAAAATTGAAAGCTGAGGGATTTGAGAAATGCACATCGCATTCATCTTTAATTTTCAAAACTGACGACGAGTTAAGAGAAAAGATGTGATCTACCATCTACCTAAAATAATCTAATAAAAAACTACCTACACAATAACGTATGAATGTGAATGCCTCGAAGGGTTAAAAAAGACATCAAATCAAATGGTACAATACTTTGTGGGCTAATAAGAATGACCTTGAAGTTTGTTTACAACTGATAATATTAGCGTGAAGGATTGCGTCAATTCAGCACATGGTTTTATTATTTTAGTTTTACTTTTGTAGACTCTCTGTTTTTGGCATTACTGGTACGTCTCTATACATATAGTGATCATTCAAGACGGGGGTTTACAAACCAACTATATTGACCTCAACCAGGCTGGGTAGGACCGGAAAAATAGCCAGCATCAACAGGGCGTGAAACTACGTGGACACCCACTTGATAAAACATTCCTGGACGTTGCTTAACTTCAGTGATATAACGGGAACTGATGTATTCAACATGCCACAGACGCTAGCTCTGTAAACTCTTAGAAATCTAAATATTTTTTGTTTTTTCACTGCGGAAGCATTTGCATTTGACCAAAAGTAATGCTGTTCTAATATTTTTTGTATTGAAAATTCTACAAAAATATTTGTAATTTGTTGTTGTGGACAAGGCATGAAGAAGAAGTAGTCCAAGAAATACACTCCTTTTAATAATTGTCAGCTCTAATCAGGGATCCAACTGCAGGGAGAAGGCAAAACTCGCACCAAGGCTGCGATAGAATCCCCAAAATAGCAAACAATTTTGATGAGGTGGGAATCATTAAAAAATTGAATTAAATACTCACAATCATCTCACAATTAGTTCTTCCAGTTTACTATAAAGCGTTTCTCCAATGTTGAAGTGGTGGGAATCATTAAAAAATCTAATTAAATACTCACAATCATCACAAGATTCGCTCACAATTCCAGTTTACTATAAAGCGCTTCTCCAATGTTGAAGTGGTGGGAATCATTAAAAAATCTAATTAAATACTAACAATCATCACAAGATTCGCTCACAGTTAGTTCTTCCAGTTTACTATAAAGCGTTTCTCCAATGGTGAAGTGGTGGGAATCATTAAAAAATCTAATTAAATACTCACAATCATCACAAGATTCGCTCACAATTCCAGTTTACTATAAAGCGCTTCTCCAATGTTGAAGTGGTGGGAATCATTAAAAAATCTAATTAAATACTCACAATCATCACAAGATTCGCTCACAATTAGTTCTTCCAGTTTGCTATAAAGCGCTTCTCCAATGTTGAAGTGGTAGGAATCATTAAAAAATCTAATTAAATACTCACAATCATCACAAGATTCGCTCACAATTAGTTCTTCCAGTTTGCTATAAAGCGCTTCTCCAATTTCTGGATGTCTTTTTGTAAAATCAGACTTTTTCATTTCCAACAATTTTTTACCATCAAAATCATCGGCAAATAAAGAAAATTTGTGCTCGGGAAGACCTAACTGTGGAATGGTACTTGAGAACCAACATTTAACATCCTCTTTTGACCAATGTTTGATTTTTTTATCTCGCCAAGAAGTATTTCGACCTGTAAAAATAATAATAATACTTAATTCCATATCACATTTTCAGAACTTCTTTTCTCAATATTATACCAAATTTTTGATGATAACTTTCTTAAAATTAAAAACAAAAATACACGAATCTTTCCAAAAAGGTGGAAAACCGAAACAATCAAAATTTTCGAAAATAAAGAGATAACCAGAGAGAAAATGAAAAAAATAGGGGATTTCGAGTAATACAAGATAATCAACTAGAAGTGAAAAAAAAAAACAATTCAAATAGATCACCGCCACTACATAGGTTACAAAAAAGAAATTATACAAAGCAAAAGAAAAATAAATAGGTACAGGTAATACGCGTTTTACCTTCAAAAACAGAAAGTCAGCACAGGGACAGAGATAGTTAATGCTTTTGCATGTCACTTCAGTTCTGTATATGACACAGAAAAATCGAAACAAGAAAGTCAGCACAGGGACGGAGATAGTTAATGATGCTTTCGCACGTCACTTCAGTTCCGTATATGACAGAAAAATCAAAATACGATGATGACTTTCATACAGAAAACCATGTTGACTTGATAAAACATGGTCCGATATCTTAAATTTTGTCGCGAAAACATATCAACTTTTGATAGTTGACGTTTAGAGGTGCGTAAAATCTAAAAATAAATAATAAAAAGAAAGGTAAAACAGTTGCGGTCTAAATGGTCCTAGATCCCGGTATCACATATCAGTGAAATAAAAGGGATTCGGACTTTAAAAAAAAACGTAAAAATATTTTCCATGTAGATTTTTGTACAAATATAAACTTCCTCAAAATATATTTTTTAATAAAATTTTGTTATTGGGTTCAGAAAGAATATGATCAAAGAATGATGTGATGTTATTCAGTCAATGAAATAAAGTGTCAATTTTTTTTTATTTCATTACAACTAAATCATTATAGAATCAGTTTGGTTCACCAGGACCTAAATTGTGGTTCCTTTCAATGAGTGGTTTCCGGAACAACCAGAGAGATCAACCTATACAATGATCTAAATATAGGATTACTAGACACTTGATTCAATAATCTTATCTAATGAATAAACATAATTCTGTTAATTATTTCATATTTTAATCAGGCCCGGATACAGGTCGCCAGTTGAGGGAGTGATCGAGGCTCCAAATAATAATCGTTTGTCAATGAGGGAAACTCGGTCATGTTAGGTTCTTTTTATGCATATTATTTTGATGATATAATAAATTTCGAAATAGACGTATCAAATAATATATAAAAATTGTAAAACATTAGGTAGTTTTTCTTAATTTTTTGTGCAGATGATTAAATTCATAAAACATTGTCCAAAGAAAACAAGAAGATATTTTGGCTTGAGATGCACGTTGACGTGCAACGTGCATCTTAAAAAACACAGAGATCTATCTCTAGGCGATACCTGATAGATGTTATCGACCTCAATGAAAGCTATATCCACTGAAAGAAATTAAATTGGAACCTCAATCAAGTGAGATTTCAGATGGCCAAAAACAGAGCGATATATTGGGATTGATAAATCCATGAGAATAACCTGGTGCCAAATGGCCAAACACAAAGTGGGATCCGAAAACTTTGGCCTGATGGAACTATATTATCTGCTAAATGTGATGAGAATAACCAGTTACCAGATGACCAAAGACAAAGTGGTGCCCGATTTCTTTGGCCTCATATAACTACGTTATCTTCCATCATATGGAGTTCGAAATGAATAACACGCTGTGGATTTAGAACTGTGGATGCTGCGCGAATGAATTTAAAAACTCTGCCAGTGTGACACATGGGTTCTCGTGACGATTCCAAATCTGGGACATAATTAGACCTTAAATTTGACATACCTACTAAATTTGAATTCTCTGGCTCTTACCATTCTCTTTTTAGACAGGATTAATGAAAACCGCTTTAAAGCGGCAAAAATCCCCAAGGGTGTATTCGATTACACTCAAAAGTGTGAGCCCAGATTGGATCTATATACCAAATTTCATCCAAATCGGTCAACGCTATGCCCATCGTACGGCGGACAAACGGATTTTTTTTATTCGATTTTTGGATTCTACGTACCTTGAAACGTATAATATCAAATTTTGAGGGGGGTATTTTTCTTTCGTGACAATCCAAAGGTTAAGTGTTCATTATTGAAAATAATAAACCAAAATTCATGGGAAGTGTTTAAGAAATAATAACTAAAATTGTATAAAATGCAACAGAGGGCGTTCAGAATAAAGTGCGTTCCAAACGGGTGTTTAATTGTGTATCTTTCTAATAATGTGTATAAATTAGAATTTATACACATTATTCTCTCGGATGTGGATAAGACACGCACTTCTTCCTCTTACACTCTGTAATGTGTGTGCGTACAGACCCACACGCATTTATAAAAACTTGTTTTTCTAACTGTCACCCATTTTTTTAATTTTCGTTAAAACTTATCATCGCTTACTCGGATATCGCTTACTCGAGTCGTCTAGTAATTTCATACCAGTATACGTAGTAAGATTGAATTAGTCAAGGACACACAAAACATAGATATCAGAACCGGTTTAATATTCCGCGAGACTGTAGCTATTTTAGACTATGGTATATCGCGGTGAAATTTATGGTTATTTTGCCGTTTTAACTTGGGGAAATCTAATGGAATAGGAGAAAAATGTGTCAAGTGATAATACTATAGTAGTTTTGTGAAATATAGACCTCACTCACTCAAAATTCCTACCATCAAACTCAAAAATTATTCAAACATTTATTGAATCTAATGATCATACTAAGTTTCACCAAAAAAAGGACAAAAAGATTCGGTCTAAACTAAAGCGGATTTTTTTTTTTTTTTTTGGTTTAAAGTCTAATTAACATCTAACGAGAACGGATTTTTTTTTAATTGAAGTTCTGAAGTACAGGGTGCGGCAATTAGTTTTCCCACATTTAAAAAAATCGTGGGAGGGGGAGTGATAGTGGGAGGAGCGTGGGGTTTGTGATATTCAACACGAAATGACATCTAGTTTTTAGTTGTTGCAATGGTTTGGTCGAGTGTGCATCGTGCGTTCGTTGTCAAGTTGTTTTTTAAAAAAGTGAACCATTCTAGCCACTCAGAGGGCGTTCCGCACAAGGTATGGTTTGCACTCCACGGATCCAGTTCCTGATTGAAAAACAATTTTGAGTTGATTTCACAACTTTAGGATCACATCATCAGCTTTATGCTGTATGGGGCTACCCATACAGCCAATCGTTCTCGTGAGATTCCGCAGGACATGTTCCTCGGTCGCCGATTTGAGTTCCTGGTACTTCTTCCTGTGGGGTTACCTCGAGGTCTTCAAACATCGCCCTGGGACCCTTGAAGAGTTAAAGGAGGCAATTCTGAAGAAATCATGCAAATTGATGCGGGTATGCTGACGAGGGTCATGGAAAACTTCCGTGAAAGAATCCAAAAGTGCATCACTCATCTAGGCCGTCATTTGGATAACATTATTTACAATAGATGGAAAAAAACTAGAATACACAAGTTTTCAGAATACAAAATAATTTTCCAAATATCTCATTTGGTACTTATGTACCAGCTCTTTCAAATGTAAAAATACTAATTGCCGCATCCTGTATAAGGTTATGATTTACCTAGGACTAACAATGTGAAACACTGAACTTTTAGTTCGGTGAACTGTAGATCACAATCAATTAGAATGGCCACCATTTGTCCCGGGTGGCCCTAGAGTGCCCAAAAACTAATCATATGAATACCTATAAATAATGAATGAATACCTATAAATAATGAATGACCATACAAAATTTTATCAAAAGGGAAAAAACGTGATACAAAAGTATAACAAGGCGTTCCAAAGTTATCGTGATACAAAAGTATAACATGACGTTCCAAAGTTATCGTGATACAAAAGTATAACAAGGCGTTCCAAAGTTATCGTGATTCAAAAGTATAACAAGGCGTTCCAAAGTTATCGTGATACAAAAGTATAACAAGGCGTTCAAAAGTTATCGTGATACAAAAGTATAACTAGGCGTTCAAAAGTTATCGTGATACAAAAGTATAACAAGGCGTTCCAAAGTTATCGTGATTCATAAGTATAACAAGGCGTTCCAAAGTTATCGTGATTCAAAAGTATAACAAGGCGTTCCAAAGTTATCGTGATACAAAAGTATAACAAGGCGTTCAAAAGTTATCGTGATACAAAAGTATAACAAAGCGTTCCAAAGTTATCGTGATACAAAAGTATAACAAGGCGTTCCAAAGTTGTCGTGATACAAAAGTATAACAAGGCGTTCCAAAGTTATCGTGATTCAAAAGTATAACAAGGCGTTCCAAAGTTATCGTGATACAAAAGTACAACAAGGTGTTCCAAAGTTATCGTGATACAAAAGTACAACAAGGCGTTCTAAAATTATCGTGATACAAAAGTACAACAAGGAGTTCCAAAGTTATCGTGATACAAAAGTATAACAAGACGTTCCAAAGTTATCGTGATACAAAAGTACAACAAGGCGTTCCAAAGTTATCGTGATACAAAAGTACAACAAGGTGTTGATGTCTATAATTGCAGGACTTACCTAATTTAATCGTTAGCTTGGTGTCATCCTCGTAAGCGGTTACGGACCAGGGGATTCCAGTTCGAGGCGTAGATTTGGATACTTGAGGATCTGAAATTTTCTTCTTTTCTGGCGAGACCTGTGGAAAATAAATCTTGTTGACTATTTTGATATCTTATTAATTACCTAAAAAGACAGGTTTTCCTGAAAGCATACCATTCCTGCAATCCAAATATTTGCAAAGTCAGTAGTTTGAGGTTCGAGCTAGTTCCGTGGTTAATTTGCCTGTGAGTTAAGAAAAAAAAATTGTATTCCAAACCGAGAAAATGACCCAGGATTATTGGGAAAGCAAAAATCGTAATGTTCAACAATTTTGCGAAGGAAATTAAAAATCTGAAATTTTGAAGGACAATCGTCCTTGAATCATTGCCGATAACCAAAGGACACGACGAATTTAAGAAATTTTCTTTTTTTAAATTATTGGTTCGAAATTTTTATTCATTTCAAGTGCAGTTTTTTTATCTTTGAAGAACCCGAGTAAATTTTCTTTTCGTCAGCCGGAGGCTATTTCCTTTTTTTCGTTCGTACGGTGCGCCGTCTTATTCAATAAATGAATAAATTAATTGAAGATTTAATAGCAATAAATGAATTGAAGCATTAAATGAATAGAAGATTCGTACCTTTTTCTTTTTCTCCTTGGCAACACTTTCAGTTGTTTCCTGATTCGATGGCATGTGATCTTTCGTTCCATTATTGATTTGTGCTTTACTAAGATTTCCTTTAACATTTTCTATCGTTGTTCCTCGTTTGGAAGCAGTCGAATTTGATAAAATATTGAGATCATTAGAAGATGTGTTTTTCCTATTATCTAAACATGTAACATCTGAGTAATGACTATTCCTATCACTAGATCCATTATTTAATTTCGTTAAAATACTCGGTTTGTCATCATTAATTTCATAGATTGTTGTATATTTCTCATTAATTCTATTTAAAATGTCCATTTGTTCAGTATTTCTACTCATGCTTGCACATTTTTGGTCATCAGCAGGTTCTAATTTAAATTGTTTAGAAATATATTTTGAGTATTGCACATTATTTTTTATCATTAGTTCAGTTTTTTCGTCATGTTTTCTATTTGTATTCTGACACTGCGTCTTTCCATCTGTTCCTACAATATGACTAGATGTATCATTAGGATACATTGGATCGGGAACTACATTTGAATAGTCTACTGTTTCGTTAGGATCACGCTTAAGTGTAATACGATTTTTAGCTGACGCTATTTTCTTTGTGGAATTATAAATTTGGTTTGTACTACTTCTATGAGTGGTGCATCCACTTGGACAAAAATTAGGATTTATTGAGGGAGAAGGATAAATACTTTCATTTTCCACTTTGATTCCCACCACACTGAATTGATGATGTGTACTATCGAGCACGTCGTGGTCATTACAAAGACTAGGTTTATCAAGTTGGTTAACTTTAGGTTTGATATCTGTACAGATTGTACGGGGATTTTTAACAAGAACAGGTGTTTTGGAATTAACAAACGTATCCATATTTGTTAAGGTTTTCCCATTGAGTTTTGACAAATGATCATAATGGTTGTTGAATGGATATAATCCATAGGACGGATTTGAATAATGTTCATTGTTAGATGATGTTTTAAAATCACTCTGATTTGGACTGGTCTGAACTGATTGTTTATAATGGTTAAATTGTTTCAAATTCATTTGATTATGAGTTGGATGTTTGTATTCATTGAAATGTTCATAGTAATAATTAGCAGCATTGAGATCGTTGTATTCACTGACTGTCGTGGTAGGATCGAGACAATTTATATCAGTACTTGGTTCATATTTTATATCTTCAATATTTGGACCACCTAATCGATTGTAAGTGTTTTCGTCAGGTGTTGTATAGTAATTCATGTAAGAATTTATATCGACAGAATAGTTGGAGCCGTGGTATTCAGATTGAGTGTTTGGATGTTCGGTTTGTGGTGTGAAGCTTGTTTCAAATTCATGATTATTATGTTCGCAAGATCCACCTAAAATCAGAAACGAAAAAATTGCTGTAAAACTTTTTGTCATTTGTGTCGGCTCCGAAAAGATTGCAGAGTTTCATTCGGATTATTCTAAATCACAAACTGAGGAGTTAGTCAAAGTTAAACTTTCGGAATAGTCCAGCAGTCTAGCATTAGGTAGTCCGTCTCTCGGATTTCATTCGAATTGATCTCGTCCACAAACAAACTGCGGCTTTTTCGAATACATGCAAGAAGTTACGCTTCCGGGGGTAGTCTAGCGTAATTAATGAATTAGTGAATAAAATAATTATCCCATGTGACGTCAATACCTCAACGACAAATCTATAAATACAACTACCCCTAACTTCTCCTGGCATTGCGTGGGCAATGAGTATGTATCTTCAATTGAAAAATTTATTGACAATGAAGGTCATGGTGGTCATGGTCACGCCATGTAGAGTACCCACGAAACAGCTTAACTATTTATATTTAGGTTTATTGACGACAAAGGTCATGGTGGTCATGTTCACGCCATGTAGAGTACCTACAAAACAGCTTAACTATTTATATTTAGGTTTATTGTCGACGAAGGTCATGGTGGTCATGTTCACGCCATGTAGAGTACCTACAAAACAGCTTAACTATTTATATTTAGGTTTATTGTCGA
>CM022879.1:8055459-8065756 GCA_012654025.1 Pachypsylla venusta | reverse complement strand
GCAGACTTCAACACGCATTTTATTTTTTTTGGAACCTAACCCAATACTACTCCCAACACGTTCTACACAGCTTAACAACCCGTTACTACTCCCCATGTTCTACATATAGGTTAACAAACGTGTATGTAATATGTATTCTATGTGCATACTCCGATCGCGTTTAAACGGTTGTACCTCGGTGATATGATTATTAATGTGGGAGTCAGATTTATTATCATTTATTATCTTCTCGAAACGAAGTTCGGGTACTCTGCTAGTTTATTTATATTTAGGTTGGTTCAGTTGGACACGTTAAACTATGATGGTAAATATTATTAAACCAGAGGTATGTTAAGGTGAGCTAACTACTTTCATCCTCTTCTGATAATATCTTCAGAGCTCCGATGAGGAACACGAGACAAACCGGACGAGCGGGGTAAAACACGAACTTTCTTTGACGTTTTCATGGCGGAATGTGCATCACACCCGGATTGTACCAGGGAGCTACGGGGTTCGAATCTTTATCAGGTCATATTTTTGAAGAAGAAAAAATTTTATTCGAATTTTCTATTTGGTCTGGTTGTGTTCAGACGTAGCTCAACCTCCTGAGAACAATTGAGTAGCTATGGTAATAGCGACAAGTGATGGCATTATGAGATAATTATTTGTAAAATATATCTTACTAGCTCTTTCGCCCGTGTTTCGCTACAATTCTTATATTGATATTTTTGTTTTTCAAGGAGAATGGGGGTGGGGGGGGGGGGNGGGGGGGGGGGTATGGGTTTTTGTGGATTGGTTTAAAAAATCAAGATTTAAACGTTTCGCCAGAGGCCTTAGAGGCATGGCCGTTCTGACGTTTTAGTATTTTCTAAATTTTATTTTGCTCTTCCAGTTTCGAACTCGTATAACTCGGGGGGGAGGGGGGGGGGTCCATTCCTATACTACTTGCTACCGTTTGGGCTGTGTTATTGTAACAGACAACCTACGTAATAGAGATAAAGACAGAAGAGACACTCTGGGTCCAGGGCATGGAGCAAAGTGGTAGTGCTCCGGTCGATAAGTTCTAAGTTTGTAATTTGACGCAAAGCGCGATTCACATTTTTACAATACCGTACTGTATCACAATATTATGGCCACGAAAAAATATCGAACCATTCAAAACTATCGATAGTATCGATCGTTTTCATACTATCTATTTGATTCGCGATTGTTTAGTGACGTACGAATATGTGGGTACGTGAATTAACGTTAATAATGAAATGAAGCATGAAAATTGTTAAAAATAATCTGAAAATTTGTTACAGAACTTAGTCTACGGAGTTTGTATGGTGTGAAACGTGTAAAACGATTGATGGGGGGGGGGGNNNNGGGGGGGGGGGGGGGGAATATTTCTTTGCCTCGGGTGCTCAATGGCGCTAGGTACGCCACTGCTTGTAATGCTGTGATGACCACAAAATATAATATTAACATTTTTATTTACAAGTTTGCTTCACAATGAAGATAAATATTTGTAAACCAAATATTTGCCCCCCCCCCCCCCCCCCCCCNCCCCCCCAATGATGAATTGAATATTATTTATTGTAAGTATATTTATTTAATAAATAATGCACATATCTCGATAAGTACACAATTTGCTGATTGATATCCTTTTTTACTTTAATGTTTAAATCCTTCTTATTGATAAGAATACGGGGATCATCCTAATTGTGCCCAATGGATAATTTGTAAGGTGTACCTGCGTGACAGTTATCATACTAGGAATATTCTATGAAATTAGCACAATTCTTATTCATAGCTAACTACATAAGTTTCCACACTGATACAAGATAGTCCTTCTTATTGATAAGAATACGGGGATCATCCTAATTGTGCCCAATGGATAATTTGTAAGGTGTACCTGCGTGACAGTTATCACACTAGGAATATTCTATGAAATTAGCACAATTCTTATTCATAGCTAACTATACATAAGTTTCCACACTGATACAAGATAGTCCTTCTTATTGATAAGAATACGGGGATCATCCTAATTGTGCCCAATGGATAATTTGTAAGATGTACCTGCGTGACAGTTATCATACTAGGAATATTCTATGAAATTAGCACAATTCTTATTCTTTTCTTTTAATTTGGCTTAACGTCTCCTTAGCATCTATTGGTCATTCAAGACGGGGATTTCACCCTCCATTCGCTGGAAAGTTGCAAACTAGCTTCCCACATTGACCTCACCCAGTCTGGGTTGGGCCGGAAAATAAGCTAGCATCACGAAGGCGTGAACCCACGTGAACACCCACATGGTACAACCTTGCTGGACGTTGCTTAACTTCAGTGATCTAACGAGAACTGGTGTATTCAACGTGCCATAGACGCTGGCTATTAGTTAACTACATGAGTTTCCACACTGTTCTTTTCGTTATGATACAAGACAGTCCTTCCTATTTGGGACCATCAATTTTAGGCACAAGTTTTCTCCTTTATCATGGGTTAGAGGTTAGAAACCTCTGAAACACACTAAATAAAACCAGGATATGCAATAAAAAGTATTCCCAAAAGTTTAATTATTAAAAAAATGACCTTGACAAGATCTTGATGAGATCATCATGATAATGTCCTCCTAAAAGTTTGATCAAAATAAATTTTTCATATCTGCAACAGGTTCCGACATATTTGAATGTCTTCTACTTGAGATGACCTGTACAGGATGTTTCAATGTATTGTGTGGAGCTCAATACCTTGAAAACGGGTTTGTATTTCTTTAAACACTGAAACAAGGTTCTTGCAAACGCATAGTGTTTTCTTTATTCTAAGGAGGTTTTCAAATTTGGGTACTTTCCGGAGAGGTCCCAGATGATCATTTTTAGAATATTAATAAAAAATAAATACAGTACTTAATGTAGAATTCGATTATAAGAAAAAAATCTATAAATCGTCCTACTTAAAAAACAAAAGTTGAGCTTGAAATATACGTGGTAAACTTCGAGGAGATATAAGAAAAAATCTATAAATCGTCGTACTTAAAAAACAAAATTTGAGCTTGAAATATACGTGGTAAACTTCGAGGAGAACCTTGACAGTCCACCAAGGTCACTACAATTTTCCCCCTTAATATCGAGAGATTTTGTAATACCAACAATTTCGGCCTGCGTCAATTAAAATGGACCACCCTGTATTTATGCTGATCTATGTTCACCCTTGAGGTCTTCTGGTAGCTAGATAAGATTAGATAAATAATAAATTAGATTAGATAAGATAAATAATAAATATAGTTGTATTTATTTTTACAAAATGATCGGTTTGGCAAATAAATATACCTAACTAGCATCCCCCGATCGTGGCTTCGCCCGCACATATTTTAAGTGAAATCACATTTTTACAGGCATGTATCATGCTATCTCTCTCGCTCCAATGTATTTCCTATGGGGATTGTTTACTTTTCGCGATTTCTACCTCTTAAAATTAAAATTTTGCAAAATCCTTGCTTAATGCACACTTACATAGTTCAACGAAGATCCCAAATTTCAAGTCTGTAGCATTAATAGTTCCGGCTCTGCGTTGATCAGTCACTCAGGACATTGCCTTTTATATATCAAGATGATAAAATAGTTTAACAAAGTGAAATATATTTTTTTTTTTTTTTTAATTTGGTTTAACGCCTCTTTAACATCCATTGGTCATTTAAGACGAGGCTTTCACCCTCCATTCGCTGGAAACTTGCAAACCAGCTACCCATATTGACGTCACCCAGCCTGGGTTGGGCCAATGGCTTGAGCTAGCATCACGAGGGCGCGATCCCACGTGAACACCCATATGGTACGACCTCGCTGGACATTGCTTAACTTCAGTGATTGAACGGGAACTGATATATTCGACGTGCCATAGACGCTGGCTAAGTGGTCCGATTATAGTGCAAAACTTGCATTGAAATGAGGTAACTTTTATTAAGACAGAATGTGCCGCCGCGTGAGAACATCGCTAGTTATACAATACGATGATTAATTTTCATCAAACCCTCTGACGTGATGTGCTCATATCTAGGTACATTCAGTGGCCAATTATTCTGAAGTTATGCCAACGGGGCGTAGGCCAGATTCTACTTCAATATGATTTATGAATGTTTAGGATGGACATGAAGAACAGGATATCTCCGACATACAAGATAAAATAAACTAGTACTGCAAAATCATGGTCTTGAATTGACAGTACTAGTTTAAAAAGAGAATTGCCATAAAGCCCTTGTGGACTAATAGGCCCCCCCCAAAAAAAATAATTAACCTTACCTCGTTAAAATACCTTTAAAAGACCAATCATAAAAGCCTGGCTGTCCGGATGCGGCCAAAACTTAAAAACCTTACATTGTTACTTTTATTAATTTCGTCAAAAAAGTTAAAATGACCGACATTACCAATGTGTCGATGATTTGCAAGATATTTTATCAAAATCGGTAAAACCGTACAAGAATTATATGTCGAACACAAAAAATTGTCAATAAACAGGCACGAAAACAAATTTGTTCCTTAATTCTTGAAACTCCTCAGGTGTGTGGAAATGAAAAATTCTGTGATGATCAATAAACAACTGCCCTAACTATTCGCAATAAATTAATAATTGTGACCGTTAGTGAACTCCACTTTTCACCCCGATATACAACCCGAAATGCACTTGTATATGTGTATGTTTGATTGTTTGTTTCGCGATACAAGCCACAATTTTCATTCGATTTTGACGAACTTTAGTGGACATAATACATATACATGTTTAGGATATGAAGGAAATTTGCTGTATGGATTTAGGGTTTAGGGGGCCTAATATTTTGTTTTTGGAAAATGATTTTTATTATAAATTTTATTAAGATATATTTTTTTAAAAATGAGTACAACACTAACGTGAACATCTGATCATCTTGAGCCACTAGTTCTCTTTGCTGTCCATAATCTTCTAATACCTACATAAAATTCTCTTGTCACAGTGTTTGTTACCATACTCCTCCAAAACGGCTTTAATTTAATGAAATGATTTTAATGAAATTTTGTATGTACATTTGGTAGGTCTGCGAATAGCTTTTTATCTATAATTTAATAGAATTGAACACCAAGGTTGTTGGGTAGGACGTGTTGGGAGTAGTATTGGGTTAGGTTACAAAAAAAAATATGCGTGTTGAAGTCTGCTTTTTTTTGGAACCTAACNAAAAAAAAAAAAATGCGTGTTGAAGTCTGCACAACAGACCCAGCCTAAACTTTTTTTTTTGGAACCTAACCCAATACTTCTCCCAGCACGTTCTACAGAAATTAACAACCAGTTACTACTCCCCATGTTCTCTTATCTTCTCGAAACGTAGTTCGGGTACTCAGCTAATTATTCTATAATTTTCCACTTAGAAATCGGTCAATTGGAATCTCTATGTTCTTGATGATTTGTACACTGTATACATACCTACATTATATAAAATTTAAATAATTTATGTTCATTTTGTTATTAGTATCTATGGGTATACATATGTTTATTATTTTGCAAAATATAATAATTTGTAATAAACAAGGTCGAATAATCTGCACTTGGTCGCTGGCGTTTTGCTTACAGATTTTTTTTTTTTTACATAAAAACATATCTTTTACCAACAGTTGCATCACACTCGTACAACACGGGAAATGGAAAAGATTTATACAGTCCAGATAATAGATTTTTGTGGAATGGATAAGGGCATTGAGATCTATACTAAAATGAATGATGCTAACAAAAACATGGATTGCTTTTTAAAAGTTCCATGTCGTCTCTTAGAAATTGCTCTCTATGGCCTGGAGCCTAGGGGAGTTCCAAACTAACTCTTCGTTCATTTTCCCGGTATACTAATAACAAATTCATTTTATTTATATGAGCCTCTGACTTTTGAAGATCATTCTAATTTAATTTTATATTTCTAAATATTTGGGGGGGGGGAGGGGGAGCAGTAATATGATTCCCAATAATGTGTGAGAGGTCAATAACCCCTGAAACACAATAAATAATTTTAAAAAATATAATAATTAATTAATTTTTTTGAGAGCTGTGGGAATAATGAAACCCTTTTTGATGTATTTGATACCAAAAAGGGTTGTGTACTCTAAGCTACTATGTAATGCATGCGCATAATTGATTTATTTTCGTACTATATTTCAGTGCATAATCCCGAAAAATAAATTAAGCTTTTTGGACGAACGATCCAAAATATTTACGAATATTTACGAAATTTTTGTGCCGTTGATTCAAATTATATTTATCTATCTGACCCCCCCCCAAAAAAAATTGAGTAAAGTCAAAATTAACAAAATGACCGCCATTTTAATAGCGAAGTGTAAACGGCATATTTTTATTAAAATATTTTGTGTTGAAATGTGATAACCTTAATGTTGTTTATCCAAAAAAGTAGATAAGAAAAAAGAGATTGTGAGATAATTAATTTAAAAACTTTGTGCTTCGCTGGGCGGGATTCGTTATCGAATGATGGCTTATATTATTTTCACGGGTGTAAACGGGTGGATGTACTTCAAAAATCGTCCTCCCGACACTCATCATTAACTCCAAAACAGGGTTCGATAACAACTTCAGTATATATGTGTCTGGATTTTATTATTTGCTACGACCTTCCGAACATAAAATCTGTGAAAATTTACCAGCTACCTACCTGTAGCCAGCGTCTATGGCACGTTGAATACACCAGTGCCCAATAGATCGCTGCAGTTAAGCAACGTCCAGCGAGGTTGTATACCATGTGAGTGTCCACGTCGGTTCGCGCCCTCGTGATGCTGGCTATTTTTCCGGGCCAACCCAGGCTGGGTGAGGTCAATTTGGGTAGCTGGTTTGCAAGTTTCCAGCGAATGACCAATAGATGTTAAAGAGACGTTAAGTCAAATTAAAAAAAAAATCATATAGTCTAAGATCCCGGTCCAAAAACATAGCCTTTTATTTTTTATCCACCGAACTAGGGCACCAGCCCAATAACGTGTTGGCTATTTTGAAATTTATGAATCTCAAAAACTGATAAGAAAATCTCAAAAACTGATAAGAAAATACAGGGTGGCTCATTGCGATGTATATATCGCATTTAAATTACCCGCATTTTGGTACATTTTTTTTCAATAATGAACCTTTAGTATCGACACGGAAAAAAGAATACCCCCCTCAAAATTTGATATTTTACGTTTCAATGGGTACGTAAGATCCAAAAATAGAATGAAATCCACGGAAGGCGGCGGACAAGCGAATTTTTACTTTCCTTATCCTTTAAAAAGGAAAGTAATGTAATGGGCTAAAATTTTCGATGTCGATTTTTCAATGCCAAAACACGTTTTGGAGTCTCCAGAGCACAAATCTTGGGGTTTAGTCTTTGGTCCGTGTGTGTGTCCCGTCTGTCTGTAAACAAGATATTGTCAGAGGGAAGCTTGGCTCCCTCTCCCAAACCGAATAAATCGTAGCAAAACTAGATCCCAAGTAGCAGTAAAGCAGAGACACCCAGTCACTGCCTAACTAAGATAGAGGAGCACTGTACAACGTCATCTCGAACATGGCAATGAAAATAAACATGAGAAATCATATTGCCAAAGAGATGAAGGTCGACAGCAGTATAAAGTCCTAGGAGATTTCCTAAGGGGGGATCAGATCAGTTTTAGACATAGGAAGTGCACCAGCTCCGAACGACCAACACCAGCGCCTGTTTCACCACAATTATAAGATCTGATCAAGTGTTACATCAAACTTCCTTCCACTGAATCCAACAGACAAAGGTCCTCTCACTAAAATCTCTCTAAGACATCTCAAATCTAAGGGTCCGGGATTCTGTGAGAGACTTTAAATGTTTCTGGGTTGGGTAAGATGATTTGAGATGTCTTAGTTTTTTACTATGTCAGTTTTATGGTACGCGTCTCTAATTTTAATTAAAATGGAATGAACAGTTGGCGATTTTGCCTCTTTTTGATGGGTGATTCCTGCCAGGAGAGAGAACAGTGGGTGGGCGATGAATGATAAGTATATACATAGAACACGATAAATCATACTGAGAAATTTTGTTCCCCACACGGACCAATGGCTGATACTCGAGATTTGGTCTCTGGGGACCTCAAAACGTATTTTGGCATTGAAAAATCGACATCGAAAATGTCAGCCCATTATTATACCTTCTTTTTTACTTTCCTTATCCTATAAAAAGGAAAGTATTGTAATGGGCTGAAATATTCGATGTCGAGTTTTCTTATGCCAAAACACGGTTTGGGGTCCCCAGAGCCCAAATCTCTTCTTTCAGCCATTGGTACGTGTGTGTGTCTATCTGTGAACAAGATATCTCAAGAAAGGCAAGTGCTGGAGACAGTTTGGTACATGTATATCACTTTTATGCCATGAACGGCAAAATAAGCTTTTGGTGGAAATTGAATATACCATTGGGTTTTCTCATATCCTGCTTAAAATGAGAACGGTAATAGCTAGAACTTCAAACTTGGTGCCTAATCTTATCGATTTCATACAAGAAATTTAAAAATACAACTTAGGTTGAAGTGTAATATATTGTTGGCCGCTAATTAGGGGTTGAAGCCGCTTTTTGGTGGTTCCGCCTAAAACCAAAATGGAAAGAGCTAGAACTTGATATTTGGTGCCTATTCATATCAATTTCATACAAGAATTTCATTGAAGAATACAACTTAAGTTGAAGTGAAATCGAGATTGGGTTTTGCGAACCTAAAAACGTATTTTGGCATTGAAAACTCGATATCGAAAATTTCAGCCCATTACATTACTTTCTTCTTTTTTATGGATAAGGAAAGTCGTGTGATGTTCACTCCAGATTTTTTTATTCAATTTTTGGATTCTGCGAACCTTGAAATGTAAAATATTATGCCACCACTTATAGCAGCTATCGTATTTCTATAAATGTCCATACCAAGTTTTATGAAAATTGTTTGAGAGTTATCTAATCGTGGAACTATCGAACTAAAAAGCGAGGCATTAAAATAAAAATTGTTAAAACTACACTTCACTTTGTTAAATCAAACAAAAAATTATTAAAACTACACTTCATTCTGTTAAATCAAAAGAGAAATAGTTAAATCTACACTTCACTTTGATAAATCAAATGAAAAATAGTTAAAACTACACTTCACTTTGTTAAATTAAATGAAAAATAGTTAAAACTACACTTCTCTTTGTTAAATCAAATGAAAAATAGTTAAAACTACACTTCACTTTGTTAAATCAAATGAAAATTATTAAAACTACACTTCACTTTGTTAAATCAAATGAAAATTATTAAAACTACACTTCACTTTGTTAAATCAAATGAGAAATAGTTAAAACTACACTTCACTTTGTTAAATCTAATGAATATGACCCGATGTTATCTTTTAGGTACGACACCCTAAAAAATGACACTTTGTAACGATGTTAATTTTCGTTTTAATGGAATTAGTTTAAAATCTGAATTACAAATAATGATAAAGAGAACGTACGGATCGTTGACTTGCTTGTGAAGATAAAAGATAAAGTGTTCCAAACGATCTTGACCTGACCTTCCTGTAACAGGGCCGATCCTCAGTCATCTCATCTGATCAGTGAAACATACTTGGAGCAAGCTGAATGAATAACTGTGTTCCTTTTGTCCGAATTAGAAGAGTTGAGACACAGGAGTAAAAGGTTTTGTTTACAAAAGAAAAGATTTGAAAATGAATTTCATTTACCTATCATAATGAAGGTATAGGGCAGGGTCCCCAAATAGAACCTCATCTTGAATTCCTCAAATTTAAATAAATCTCATTTCTTTAACTGGACTAATTTGGTTAAATTGGGATACTATGTCAAGTAAAACCATAATGAAGGTTGAAAATTAATATATCTTCACTTGACTAAAAAATATTAAAGGTGTTAAAAAGCTAACTAGTTTCGTCCTCTCCTGACTAGCTCCGATGATGTTCTCAAGAGAGAACGAAACTAGTTAACTCTTTAATACACCTATAATACTCGTATTTTTTAGTCAAGTAAAGATATAGTATAGTATATTTTCATATAGTATATTAAAGATATAGTATACTAGCAGTTGTGACCCGTGCTTCGCCACGGTTAAAGTTTGTAGAATTTGACCAAAAAATTAACTTTATCTCGAAAACGCTTTAACATTTTTTAGTTCTGATAATTTATCCGATGTTCAGAATTCTGCGCCTATTTTGCTAGGCACATTAGAACCATGGCCGTTCCCGTGCTAACATTATTCCATACAAAATTCGTCCGTAAACGTCTCGACATTTTTTAATGCTGATAATATTTCTGTGGTTTCATTCTATATTTTTTTTTGGGGGGGGGG
>CM022879.1:8043204-8053309 GCA_012654025.1 Pachypsylla venusta | reverse complement strand
AAAAAAAAAAAAAAAAAAAAAAAAAAAAAAAAAAAAAAAAAAAAAAAAAAAAATGACGAGAACTTTCGTTTGACACGCCACACAGGCATATAGAAAAATTCTCGACACTAAAAAATAAAATCGAAAAAATAAAATTAATATTCGATTGAATGCAAAATTTTAAGGAGGAGAAAATTCGATCATAAAAAAATTACGAGGTTCTATTTAAAAAAAAAAAAAAAAAAAAAAAAAAAAAGTTGACAAAATAATCTTTGGAGGTCAGCTTGAGAGATCTACCAAGGTCATTACAATATGTCGCCCTTGATATCGTGAAATTTTGGTCAGAATAGATTTTCTGCATTTCCAATAGTTTTAAAGATAGGTGTTAAAACCGCACAAATCAAATGGACACTCTGTATTTCTATTTATAAAACCAACTGATATTAAATAAAAGAGCACCACATTATACATTCCATGGTAAGTTTCCAGCGAATGGAGGGTAAACCCACGTCTCAAATGATGACATTGGATGTCTTTAACATCGACGGTGATTTGAGGCCAAATGGGACACATGGCTTTAATAATTTACTGGCTAAAAAAATATTGATATTTTACGCTTCAAATTACGTAGAATTAAACAATCCGTTCGCCTGCCACTTAGCATTGATCGATTTTAATAAAATTTGTTATGTAGGTCCATTTGGAGTCTAATTCTACGGGCTATATGAAATATAAACACCTCGTACGCGCTATACATAAAATCTGAATACCTCGTACGCGCAAAATGAAATATGAACACCTCGTACACGTTATATGAAATATGAACACCTCGTACGCGCTAAATGAAATATGAACAACTTGTACGCGCTATATGAAATATGACATCCCGTACGCGCTATATGAAATATGAACACCTCGTACGCGCTATGTGAAATATGAACACCTCGTGCACGTTATAGGATATATGAACACCTCGTACGTGCTATATGAAATATGAACACCTCGTAGGCTTTATTTGACAGGTGAACACCTCGTACGCGTTATATGACATATGAACACTTCTTGCGTGCTATATTTCATTGAACTCCTACACTTACCTATATCCTCAAAGGAGGAGGAAAGAACCTTTTGATGGACACACTGGTAAATGAAAAACCCATACTCATTATTCTTCTTTTTGTATTCATTACCACTGAGCAATAACAACTTCATGCCATCGAAATCTACGAATTGACTGAAAGGAAATTTGTCGATGGGGATTTTATTTTTTTCACATAAATCCATTAACCAATGGTACACGTCTATACTTGACCATTCAGAAATCCTCTTTAAACTCCAATTATTAGCATTCAAAATTGGTCTCTCTGGTGTAATTGATGACTGTAATGGAGATAGCTGTTTGACTGATGGATCAATTTGAGCAACGGTACTAACAACGGCAGGCAGAACTGAAACAAATAGACAAAAAGAAAAGAGCTCAAGTAGACATTGGCGTAAACCAAAGGTCGGGGCAATTGGAGAACAATCTCCGAAATGGGCCATATTTCCAAAACTAAAGGAAGGTTTGAGGAAATGCATGGGAGAATTCAAAATGCGAATTTGCATCAGACAGTGCTCCTCGAAACAAAGATTTTAGGTTTTTTTACTTTCCTTATCCTATAAAAAGAAAGTATTGTAATGGGCTGGAATTTTCGATGTCGAGTTTTCAATGCCAGAACACGTTTTGGGGTCCCCAGAGCACAAATCTCGAGTTTCAGCCATTGGTTCGTGTGTGTATCTGTCTGTGAACAAGATACCTCAAGAACGGCAAGTTCTAGAGACTTGAAATTGGTATGTATGTAAGTTTTATGCCTTGAACGGCAAAATAATTTTTTGGTGGAAATCAAATACCTATACTATACTGTTGGCAGTTTTATGCCGCTTTTTAGCGGTTTTTGCATATCCTACTTAAAATGTGAACGGCAATAGCTCTAACTTTAAACTTGGTTCCTATTTATGTCAATTTCATACAAGAAAAAAAAAAAAAAAAAAAAAAAAAGCAATTAAAAAATACAAGTACAAAAATGCAATGGTTCAAGTGTAATATATTGTTGACCGCTAATAAGCTGTTGAAGGCCTTTTTTGGTGGTTCCGCCTAAAACCAGAAAGGAAAGAGCTAGAACTTGAGAACTGGTGCCAATTCATACCAATTTCATAGAAGAAATTGAAAAATACAACTTAGGTTGAAGTTTCATATATAAAGAAGTGTAATACATATTTTCATCAGCTCCGATTAAAGAGTGTTCGGAACTTTGTTTAGCAATTATAGCTGAGGAGAACCGCATGGGGTCCCAAGAAGAAAACTTTAGTTGCGGCTTACTGATACCCCTGCAGCGATTTTTCGACGGAGGGCTTCAGGTGTTAATTATTGAAACTGTCAAACTATTACAACAACAACAAGGGTAAAATATATTTTATGAGAAGTGTCAAAAGAAGGGGAAAATCATGTGGTTTCAGAGTTAATAACGGCAGGGCGTTCAAAACTGTGTTCAGTTAGATAACTGAAACTCGAATTCTAAGGCGCACTCTGCACACACCTCTTCTTAACACTAATACTGACAAGTTCCGCCTGATTTACAAGGCACCAGCCGTGCATGTTCGTTCAGTGTTAATATTATTTTCTGATGTGAGTTTTATAAATTATACAGAAGAAGTGCTCATGAAGACCAGTTCTACGCACCTTTTTTTCTACGTGCTTCGCCATGATTCAATTTTAATTTTTCATTATTTTTTTCAAACACATTATTTCTTGCTTTCAGTTTTTTAGGGTATGTTTTATAAAAAAAAGTTTATAAAGAATGTTAAAGTCAGCGTCTATCGTACATTGGATGTACCACAGGTCCCTTTAGATCACTGAAGTTAAGCGAAGTTCACGTGATGTACCCAGCCAATCCAAGACTGGGTGAGGTCAATAAAGGTAGCTGGTTTAAGCAAATGAAGGGAGAAACCCCCGTCTCGAATGATGACCAAAATAGATGTTAAGGAGACGTTAAGCCAAAAAAAAAAAAAAAAAAAAAAAAAAAAAAAAAAATTGATGCTCATTAGGCAAATCTTGGTGGATTTTACCTAATAATTAGCAACAACTCGAAATTTGTTTAATATTTTTGAATTCTAATATTTTTCTGGTGTCTCAGTCTATGGTTTTGTGGAAGGGGGTCTATTACGTTTTGGATTTTGACCGACTTCTCGGGATACTCTGATTCAATAAGAATAATTTTTGAAAGTTCAATATCATTTAACAAATTTATATTGAGACAATTGAGACATCCTATTGGTGACTTTAAAAAATATTAACGTTATTTATGGCGAAGATTCACTTCCGACTCGAGTTTCGTCTACTTCGTAGACATTTTCAAGGAAACTGACTGTTTGGTGTTGTTGTTATTGTTGGGTGTCCGTTGGTGTCTCAGGACCCACGTTATCAATCAGCTGATCTCTCTCATACACAAAGAGTCGGAAGTGAAAAAGTAAGTGAATTCTCGTCATAAAATAACGGCGTGTTTTTTAAATAATTTTTGATGCAATTCCAGAATAACAGCACTATAGCTGCTGTAGAAAGCAGCGAAACGGATCCTTTTCAGACCCTTTCAGATCTAAAACTAGGGTACTTCCTAAAAACTGTCCCAAAAATCAAATCATGCACAATCCGTGAAAATTATAAGAGACTACCTGTTTCGCCCGTGCTTTGCTACGGCCTATAGATTGGCGCCTTAGAGGCATGGCCGTTCCCGTACTATTAGTATTCTCTGATTTGCCTTTCAAAAATAGGAAGCTAATAGTAAGTAGGCGTGTACGCTGTTGTATGTATTTATATACATGTATCATGCTATCCCTCTCGCTCCAATGTATTTCTTATGGGGATTGTATACTTTTCGCGATTTCTACCCCTTAAAAATTAAAATTTTACAAAATCTTTGGGCACACTTACATAGTACAACGAAGGTCCCTGCCAAATTTCAAGACTGTAGCATTAATAGTTTCGGCTCTACGTTGATCAGTCACTCAGGACATTGCCTTTTATATATAAAGATGGGTTTTGCGTTTCATAAGTAAAGATAATTTTTCAAAAATATTTAGCGTTAGCATGAAGTTGCAGAGAGGTTGAGAGCACCAAAATTGAAATGCGTCTGAGAGCAAACATATGGCCAATAAAAACTTTCTTGAAAAACAAATTTGACTATAGCCTAGCCTAGCACCATCGCATCGAGATGATCACGTGTTCACATATTTCCCATGGTGTTATCACGCGATGGTTCTTTCTACTTAGTTTACAAGTGTACAATAGAGATAGACTAACATTGGCACCCAATGTATTTCGTTTATGAACCTAAAGTGCGAACACTTAAAATCAGCTGATTCATCATCATCAAGCTTCTGAAATTGTTTACGTGTTCCTATTGATTTCATCAGTGTAACATTATATGCATAGAAATTTCCTTGACCCTGATTCAATATAATTATTCCAAAATCCAGTGAATTATTAGGGGGACACAGTGTTAGCGCACCAGACGCCTGAAGAAATGTTTACCAAAAAGTGGCTAACAATTTTTTAATGCACCAATTTGGTAGGGACGTAATGTTAGCGCACCAGGCGCCTGAAGAAATGTTTACCAAAAAGTGGCTAACAATTTTTTAATACACCAATTTGGTAGGGACATAATGTTAGCGCACCAGACGCCTGAAGAAATGTTTACCAAAAAGTGGCTAACAATTTTTTAATACACCAATTTGGTAGGGGAAATGTTAGCGCACCAGACGCCTGAAGAAATGTTTACCAAAAAGTGGCTAACAATTTTTGAATACACCAATTTGGGATTAAGCCAAATTAAGTTTTATAATAAAATATTCATTCTACCTTTCTGAAAAACAACATACAAATTATTTTCATTCTTTCAAATTCTAAATTAGTTGGAGAAGAAACATCATAAAAGAGCCAAACTCTAACTCAAGAGCTACCGAACAGACACACAACAATGTACTCGTACTGTTTGGTGTTCATTTCTTTTCAAGAGTCTCCTAAAAAGCCATTTCTGTTGATTTTCAACGGGTGCAATAATAGTTATAGTATAAGGTAGATTAGTCCTTTAATTATTTGGCTTTAAAATTGAAAAAGACCTTGTTCTTCTCGATCCCCAACGTCCGCCACTGCTCATCACCATTCTATGTGAAAAGTTCTGTCCAAACACATATCCGACGAAAAGATGTGTGAAATTTTTGACAAGGAAACAAACAAAGATAAGAAATTTCCAAAATGGTGGACTAAAAATACAGTTAAAACTTTCAAACCCAAAGAAAGACTACGAAAAATTGACAATAAATCCAACAATCAAATAGAAAACGATGAACAACCTGGAAAATCCTCAAAGTAAAACATCCAAAATGATTTCGACGCACATATGGCCGAAATCACAGAAAACATCAAAAGAGGAAACAGTACACCGTTTTGGCAATACACCGAAAACAACAAAAAACCGAAAACACTTTATACAAACAAGAAAGTATATCCGAGCCACAAAAAAAAAAATCACCGAAACCTTTGCAATACACTTCAGAAACGGTAACAATCCAAAAATTTCAAAATATCAAATGAACACACCAACAGACTATCTTCACATCGGCTCGGTGTTGGTGGCGGATGTAGAAAACGAAATCAAGTCGCTGAAAGTAAACAAACCACCTGGTCCCGACGGAATCCCTCACCTTATTTTTCAAGGAATGTGTCCATGCTCTGAAATCTTCAATGATTGCTTTTTTAACTGCAAAATTCCTGCTAGGTTTAAAGAATCCATTGTTTTTTTGGTACCGATTTCTTCAAAATCGAAAAGCCCATAACACCAGCCATAGCATATCAAAATTTTATGTTTTTACAACAAACCGTTAAAAAGATAAAAATCGTTTTCAAAGAACACAATAGGGACCCCAAAAACTATACAGCAAATTGCCTTCTTGTCCTAAACATGTATAGCAAATTTCGTCAAAATCGCATGAAAATGAAAATTGTAGCTTGTATACATACACAATACACATATACAAGTGCATTTCGGGATGTATACCGGGGTCAAAGTGGAGTTCACTAACGTTCACAATATGTACGAGCCAGGTCAACTTTAATCCTTAAATTAAAAATTTCAGTAATGCGCTGGTGCGATGCATTACAAGTTTGCTTATTATTTTGTGTTGGCTCTATATTCACTACACTAGGAGCTAAAGGATTAACTACATCATGACGGTGATGCGATGCTAAGAAGTTTGGTTGTTATTATGTGTTGGCTCTATATTCGCTACACTGGGAGCTAAAGGGTTAACTACATCATGACGGTGATGCGATGCTAAGAAGTTTGGTCGTTATTATGTGTTGGCTCTATATTCGCAACACTGGGAGCTAAAAGATTAACTACATCATGACGGTGATGCGATGCTAAGAAGTTTGGTCGTTATTATGTGTTGGCCTATATTTGCTACACTAGGAGCTAAAGGATTAACTACATCATGACGATGATGCGATGCTAAGAAGTTTGGTTGTTATTATGTGTTGGCCTATATTCGCTACACTAGGAGCTAAAGGATTAACTACATCATGACGGTGATGCGATGTAATGAAGTTTGGTTGTTATTTTGTGTTGACCTATATTCGCTTCACTGAGAGCTAAAGGATTAACTACATCATGACGGTGATGCGATGCTAAGAAGTTTGGTTGTTATTATGCGTTGGCTCTATATTCGCTACACTAGGAGCTAAGGGATTAACTACATCATGACGGTGATGCGATGTAATGAAGTTTGGTTGTTATTTTGTGTTGGCCTATATTCGCTTCACTGAGAGCTAAAGGATTAACTACATCATGACGGTGATGCGATGCTAAGAAGTTTGGTTGTTATTATGTGTTGGCTCTATATTCGCTACACTGGGAGCTAAAGGGTTAAATACTTCATGGTTATTGTTTCAGCATTGTGCAGTGGTTTATAATTTGATGATCTCAGGTCATTTCTTTGGTTTATTGAAATTGTTTATAGAAGTAATCTAAACAATTATTCAAATAAAGTAACTTTGGTATGTGGAGTTCTGCTATGTATACAGGGTGTAAACCTGTAAACAACCTCAACAAACTTTGATTTTATTTGATATTTAATAGTTTTATTAGGGAGAGACCCTATTTTTACAACTCGTATTGCCCGATAACAATACGAGGTCATCGAACTGTTGGTTCGTTCTAGAGGAACAATTTCAAAAAACTTTTTAAACTCTTTCGATAACCTTTTACACTGATCTGCAATCCCAGATGATCCAGGATTTTAATGCCTTACTAAAGATTGCATAGAAATTTAAATAAATAATTAGAGTAATAGCCCGATACCTATAGAGACATTTTAACAAAAGCAATTTAAGGGTGTAATTTTTTGACGCAGTTTAGTGCTATTTGCGAACAAGATGAAGAGGCCACAGTCTTGCTAGCATTTAATGACCGGAAGTATCCGCCATCTTTGATTTCATGTTTTTGTCTTATTTCGCATTTCTAGACAAAAAATGTGAAGAACAAATTTGTAGACAATTTAATTATCTTCAATTTTTATCTGAACAATATTGCTGAAAAAATATTATTTAAAGTGAGCAAAATTTGGATAGTTTTTTTAACTTTTGAGCCACTTATATAAAAAATAAATGGTACATTTAAATGTCAAAGTTGTAGAAGACGAAATTTCCGACAGCTTTCGTTTTAGCAAGTTTTTCGTTCGGTGCACAGATCACTGTCGCAACGCGCTCAACGTGGCGATGCCGGGGGATGGCATACGCGCTCGACGCAACGGGACTGGGAGGCTTCTGACAAGCTTTCTAGGGCCCTCAGCCTCAGGGAGAAGGATCTTAGCGCCTTATTAGATTAGGGAAAATTATATTTGTATAGGTATTTGAATGAATCATAAAAATTTATTTACTAGTATTTTAAGTCAAAAAGTCAAATTAAAGAAAAATTTCTAAAGCGTTCCACCTATATACAACTCACCTTGTATACCTAACGAACATTAATTTTAGTTATGAAAGCAATGGAGTTTTTTTGCATTTCCCCCAATCCTGACATAAAAAATTAATAAGCCACATTTTTAGGTATGAATCACTGAGTGTATGAATTGAATGTTTTGTGTTATACAACTTTGTTATACATAATAGTCCTTCTACTTTTCCCAGAAATTCAAACTCTAGCAGGTACACTCGTATATTCCATATAAAATTCAAAGGAAACACAAAGTATTTCAGTAAATATTTGTTCCTCCTCCATCTTCATTGAAAGGCTCAGCTGTTTTCTTATGAAAAATTACAACGTTAGATTTTCCTAAAAAAAAATCCCTTCTTATTTCTGAGAAATAAAAGAAAAGAACAAAACTTTTTTGAGGAAAACTTCGGGAAGGTAATCCGACGCGGTGAAGCAATTCATCTTGTGCCTATTGCTCTCACAATTGAGGTACATATTTTCATTTTTGATGGAAAGCTTTTTTCCAATATTTTAGTTCACATATTTATAGCCCAAAAGGAACTATATTCAGTGGTGTGAAAGTAACGCATTTTTGTTTCCTTTATTTTCATGCATGCAATAATTCAAACTTTGCAGTTTTTTTTTAATTATAGCGTCTACACTACACTAAAGCTGGCAATATTCATACACCAATGCAGCAATTACTGACGCTCTCAAGGGAACCTCAATGTCTTAGAATTTTTCCGGCTTCACCAGCATACCGTTGTATAGGGCCATGGCCCTCATTGGCCCCAGGAGACTTGAACATATAAGTCTGTCTACTATTGGGGATCTTGAACAACAATATACCACCAGAGGATCTGATCCTTTGATCTGGTATCCTCAAGGATACATTTTCTACCAGGTACTGATGATTGACCAAACTCTCGCAAATTTTTTTCGAGGTGATCAATCAATAACCCATACTCAATATAATGTGGGTAGAGGGGATACAAATTATTTTCTTTGTTGAAGAGATTTCTAACAAAGCGAGCCTGCAGTCTCTCTATGGATTTTATGGCAACCTTGGTTTGCGGGGTCCATATAATTGATCCGTATTCAAGAACTGATCGCACGAGGGCTTGGAATAGTATTTATTTAGATTCCACTAAAATTGAGACCGCCATTTGACCCCCAGTTTTTCTCAATAGAGCCGATCCAACTCAAGACTGGCAGAGATCAATGTGGGTAGCTGATGATTTGTAATTTTCCAGCAAATGGAAGTTTAAACCCTCGGCTGAATGACCATGGATATTAGAGAGATTTTAACAAAAAAAACCTAGGCGATAACAAAATAAAAGGGGAGAATGTTCGAGGTTGCAGAGACAAAAATGTTGCTTTGGAAGTATGGATTTACCAGGAAGGGTAGAGTGAGAGATGAAAAAGATTGTGAAAGTGTGATGGGATCATTGTTATTAAAAGAAGATTCAAGAGAGCTAGTAAGTGGAAAGTGGTTGTTGCTCATTCTACTCTTACGGTGTCCGCGTCCAAACAGATGCGGACATCGTGGGCCGAATATTAGTGGTGTTCAGTTTTCAAAGTTCGTGTACGTAACCCTAAATAGATACAAACGGCAGTACATCTCAATTTAAACACAAGACCTTACTTAATAATTATAAATCTTATAATTTCACGTTTTTACTTGTTATTATACTACAAAAAAGAAAAATATTGTAATGGGTTAATATTTTCGATGCCGAGATTTCAATGCCAAAACACGTTTTGAGGTCCTCAGGGCCCAAATTTCGATGTTAATGTTTTGTAAGGACTTAGTCAATTTTATGCATGAAACGTGACACGACTCTTTTGGTTAAAATCCACCGTTGGAATTTTTTGCCGTTTTAACAAACCCTAGTTAGAAAGAGAACTTAAATTTAGAGATGGTATTTAGGATGTTTGTAGTCATTATGAAATATTAAATTGAAAAAAAAATTATATATCAACTACAATTAATTTGATGAGCCACGAGTTGACGAAAGCGCTCGTGGCTCATCAAATTAATTGTAGTTGATACATAATTTTTTTTCAATTTAATATTTCATAATGACTACAAACATCCTAAATACCATCTCTAAACTTAA
>CM022879.1:7970953-8024944 GCA_012654025.1 Pachypsylla venusta | reverse complement strand
TACAATGACTCTTGTCTTAGAAGAATAGTTATGAGTAAAATTGGTAAGGACTGCATGTATTAGATCATATTTCTTTTTAGTATACCATATCTTTTTTTCTCAACATCGTGGTAACATCTTCTCGGATCATTCAAGACGAGGGTTTTACCCTCCATTCGCTGGAACATACAAATCAACTACCCATATTGACTTTTCTCAGCCAAGGTGGGGCCGGGAATGGTCATTATCATGCACGAGGTGCGAACCTGCGTGTTCACCTACTAAGTAAATCCTCGCTGAAAGTTGCTTAATTTAGTGATTTAGCGGGAACTGGTGTATTCAGTTATCATTAGACTCTGTCTTATTATCATGTAATATTTCTATTAGTTCTACAGGATCAATATGATAAATGACCCGTCAATTTTAATCATTCATTTTTTTCCATCTCGGGAAGCATGAGACAAGAGACACGTGTAGTCTATTTTAAACAATCGTAAATAATAACTCAAGCCTTTTCATTAAAAGCCCAGGTATGTAAGAGTAAACGAGTACGCAGGTATTGAGAATCAGTGGCGCAATTAGGATTTTCTTTGGGGGGGGGGCAATGTGACTTTCATCTTTAATAATTTAGATTGCCACAGTGATAATTACAACCCCCTTTCTTATTATTGGTTCCGCGCCTCATTTGAGACTAATTGCAATTATTTATCACTACGATCTTTGTTTATATCTATTGCGATTATTGCGTGTTTTATTCTTCCACCTACCGCACATAATAGCAATATAGTTAGTAGTTGGTTGAGAACTGTTTTCTCTTGGCTTATTCAATACAGAATTTCGCCCTTTAAAAAAGGATTACTTTTAAGTTGAAGTAACTATATTGCTATTATACCATAATGGCAATATAGTTAGTAGTTGGTTGAGAACTGTTTTCTCTTGGCTTATTCAATACAGAATTGCGCCCTTTAAAAAAGGATTACTTTTAAGTTGAAGTATTTGTGATTTTCTAAATCATTTTTTATTCTAAGGCGTAATTTCTTTCAGTCCATATATGATGACTTGCTAAATTTCCATGGGGAAAAGTAAATTTATACTTGAGATTGTAAAAAGTTACTTGAGGGTGACATCCTCACGGGCCGAATCCACCTGAGCTGATGGTGTAAAATAACACAGAAAGCAACTCTGTAATATCATTATGTTGTTAACTCTTGTGTTTTTGACCTAATTATATTACAGTGATTGTCATGATTCTGGGGCCCATGTCATTTTGATGAACTTGACTGACTTGTTTAGCAGTTAGACTGCAGCCTATCTAAAGCTACTGTCTCATACATCTGGCTACCATCGGACACGATGATGCCACTTTTGAGGTGAACTGATTCTTCATTTCTTAAAAGTGAACTAAAAAGGAAAGTTATCTCGGTAGTATTATTATGTGCATCCTTGTTAAAGACACCGGGTTTGACCACCCTTACATAACGCACGAATACTTAATTTCACCCCCCCCACCTCCTGGTTGCNAATACTTAATTTCACCCCCCCCCACCTCTTGGTTGCGCCAGAATATAAGATGTCACACAACCAAAGGTCCTTTTTGATGGTCCAAACAAATGGAAAATACTTTAAGATTCTAAAAGGCAACTCTTGGTCCGCACCATTGAATTATTTCAAATGTGCATTTTCAAAAAAAAAATCTAAACTGTTTATAATGCTAATTCTACAAATAAAATAAATAGCCATACCAAAATTTCATCAAAATCGGACAAGGCGTACGGGTGTTATCGTTGAATGAACATACAGGGTGTCCTATTTTTTATTCCGAAACTGTTGGAGTCACAGAAAAATTAATCTGACCGAATGTTCATAAAAAAGTAGGGGACGTATTATGATAAACTTGACTGACTTGTCAAGGTTGTCCTTCAAGGTCAGATGAAGGTCAACTTCATTTTCTTCAATGAGATGACCTGAATTTTATTACATTTTCAAATTTAATTCATTCTATTTTTCAAATTTAATTTCAAATTTAATTCTCCTTATTTAATTCTACGTTCACTTTACTATTCACTTCCTGTTTTTGTTGAACTTTTTTGCGCCACATTTTGGGAATGTTTTTTGGTCTAACATACCCGTGTGGCATAATGAGAAAGTTCTCGCCATTTCCCATACCATGTTTCCTTTTTTCATTTTATATAAAAAAAAAAATCACTCTTGCAATGCATTTCAATATGCCACACAGGTATGTCAGACCAAAAAACATTCCCAAAATTGGCGCTAAAAGTTCAACGAAACCATAAAGTGAATAGTCAAATGAACGTAGAATTAAATGAGGAATCCGAAAATGTAATAAAATTTAGGTCGTCTCATTTAAAAAAAAGGAAGTTGACCTTCATCTGACCTTGAAGGACAACCTTGACAAGTCAGTCAAGTTCATCATAATACGTCCCCTTCTTTTTTATGAACATTCGGTCAGATTAATTTTTTTATGACTCCAGCAGTTTCGGAATAAATTGAGGTGGTCAATTAAAATGGGACAACCTGTACAAAATATCTTTCTGTAAAAAAAAACTCCGTTCGATCAAATCACCTTAGAGCTATCGCAATTAACTTCCGGGCACCCCGAACACACTGTATAAAAAACTAATGTCTTAATTAAAAATTATTCCTTTGATGCATTTCAGTTCTAATACATGCATTTCTAATTTTTTAAGTTACTCCTACATGCAATTATTACGCTCTAAATGAGAATCCATGTTAGGTTTAAGATCACAAACTGATGCATCAACTTGACACAGTTATGTATTAGATGTAACTATCAGAGCAAACTTGAGTCTAGTGCATAGTGCATCCATGCACTTCTAAGAATAAATGAATGACTGTAATTATTAAGCCATTCAAGTAAATTAGTTGTATCAAATTAAATAAATTACCGCTACCTTTGACTTTCTCTTCCTATAGAAGATAAAATATTGTAATCGCGCAGAAAATTTGGACATTTTTTGGCCTAAAAAATCATCTGACGGGAACCCAAAACCCAAATGTATCATTTCCTATTGCTTTTGGGTCATATTTTCACTATATTGGGTCATTTTTTATGTCCGACGTATGCTTTTGGGTCATATTTTCACTATATTGGGTCATTTTTGATGTCCGACGTATGCATAATCTTAGCAAAAATCGGACCAGCGGTTTGGCTCCCAGAGCTTTGCACATTCATAGGTACAACAACTCTTAATGTTGACAAGTTTCTTTCGAAGATCTTGAAGTTACATTATATTATTGAACGGGAGGAAATGTGTAGAACTTACTCTCTCTGAAATGGTTAACTGCCTTACCGGGCCCTATTCTAAGAATCTAATAAATGTCCACACAAATCAGACAAGGTGGTAAAAGTGGTATCTTGTTATACAGGGTGAGTCATTTTATAGGACATAGTCAAATATATCGGAAATCGTTAAAGATCGGCAGAAAATGGGGGGTACGAACCGCACGGATTTTTTTAGGGGAACTTAAAGGTGTCCTTAAATTTTTTCTCCAAATCGCCTTCAAGGTTATTTTAAGGTCAACACTTTTTTTTAAATGGAACCCTGTATTTTGTATTATTAAAATAAATATTTCTTGCTTAATTTTTTTTCGAATTTGACCTACAGTTATCGAGATATTTTTTACCTTAACGTGCTCTGAGTAAAATTTGCAAATATTTTTGCATACACCCTTGATGTTTCACTAAAATTAACACATTTATGCATAAAAATTTTAAACTGGACGTGTCAATTATACTTCACATGTTAGATATTTCTTACTCAGAGCTCGTCAGGGTAAATATTATTTAAAAAAACAAAACAAATTTGACCTTAAAATAACTTTGAAGACGACCTTGGAGAAAAAATTCAAGGTCACCATTAAATTTCTTCTAAAAAGAGGTGTTTGTATCTAATATTTTCTGAGATATTTGACTACCTATGTCCATTAAAATTAGTCACCCTGTATATATGAAAAGATGCAGGCCAATCAAAAAACAATCACTTCGCTCACTAAGTAAGAAAACTTCTACAAAAAATATTTTTTGTAGAACTGTACGAGCCCTTTTAATTTTACTCACAGTCTACGGATTTTTAAAATAACCTCTTAGCCATTAGGCGACAATGTCACATTGAATACACCAATAATATCACTGATGTTAAGCAACATGCAGCGAGATTTTACTTGGGTGACCACGAACTAAAATCTCGTATGCTGCGATTAACATTTAAGAATATTGTGACACGCTCGTATGAGCATAACACACCATTACATACCTACAATAATATTGTGGAGTTCCGGTTTTTGATTGTTGTTGATGATACAGGATCTTATTGTTGTTAATATAAAATGATGTTATTGTTCATTTTATTGTCTCATAATATATTTCTCTATTTTTGGTTCATTCAGTCGTTCTTAATAAATGAATCTTTTCAATCATAACATTAAGTATGTCCCTTAGATAATTGACACATACACCTGAATACTCGCATATGTTCGCAGAATTGACAGAAGTGATCTATCTTTGTCAAAAAAAATCAAATTGCATTAGGTGATGGATAAAGGATGAGGTGTCGAACAAATATGCTGATAAAAAGGGGAACAAAAGGTACATCGGGTGCTCCAGGAAAACCGCATACCTGGAGATAGAGATCGGATGCATGCGTGGACCGCATTTTTCAATCCCTCCGTGAAAGCAAATATTCCCTAATAACCTTTGTTAGTTCGGATATTTGTTTACACTGCTTTCACGGAAGGGGTTGAAAAATGCGTTACAGTTTTGTGCATGACGTGCTCTTAGTAAGAGATATCTGACATGTGTAGCATTAGGGCACGTCTATTTGCATTTTTAAAATGGGCGTACCGATAATACTTCATATGTTTGATATCTCTTATTCAGAGCGCGTCAAGTTAAAAATTATCTCGAAAAATCGAATCTAAAAAAAATGATCGAAAATATTTCTTATTAATACGTAATTCAATACTTTAATAAAAAATATAGGGTTCTATTTTTTAAAAAAAAATTTACCTTGAAATAACCTTAATTTCGACCTTGGAGAAAAACCTTGGTTTCCCAGATATTTGACTATGTCCTTTAAAATGATTCACCCTGTATACAATGATGTCATCTCTTCGCTAGTTCGGATTCATGTGTACCGCATTTTTCAAACTATCCATAAATACAAAGCTTTCCCCCCTTCGCCAGTACGGATCCATGTTTGGACCGCATTTTTCAACCTATCCATTTATACAAGATCGGAGTAGAAGTTTAGACTTTCGAGGAATGATATCAAATCTGGTCTTTATTAAAAAGAAAATGGAAATAAGACTATTGATAATAATTGTCAATGCCAAGCAGGTTCAACACAAGAGTGGTACGGTTGAGTCTAGAGCAGGGGTTTCCAGTCTTTATTAGTTTTCTCCCCCAACTAACATTTTGAAAGCATTATACCCTAAAATATTTATGGGATATCGAGAATTCCGTTTGACAAACTGCATAAGGAAAAGTGAGAGATATGTACGCACCCGATATTTTTCAATTCAATTTGATGTAACACAATGCATTACACAGAAAATACCAAAAAAGGCCCACCATGAAGTACCGTGTGACCCCCAAAAATAGCAAGTTTTATGCAACATTTAAATATCCGTATACCAAGTTTCAACTGAATCGGAACGAGCGTTCCATAGTTGTGATACAAAAAGACAAACAGGCAGACGTTGAAGTGACAGATAAATGAACACAAAATTGGGGAGTTAAAACTAGGGTAGCCTTAAAAAATCGGAGAGTTAAAACTAGGCTAGCTTTAAAAAATCGAGGGGTTAAAACTAGGCTAGCTTTAAAAAATCGGGGAGTTAAAATTAGGCTAGCTTTAAAAAATGGCAAACACTTTTAGTTAGTTCAGAAATTATTTTTTTTTAATTAAAAAACTTCTTTGCGTCTCTCCCAGAAAAGGCTTCATGGCCCTACTCCCCCCAGCCGTTTGGGAACCTCTGGTCTATATAAGACCAGATGAAGAATTACATTCAATTAACCTCAGAACCTGTTTGACATATTAGATTAGAGGATGTTTAAATAGAGAGAAAAAGACTTTTTTAAGTAGTTCAAGATCTTTGCAAACTTTCACGGTTGCTCAAACTAAAGAACTAAGTTAGAAGAAGTTGCTGGTATACTAAATGCATTACTTAAAGGTTGACTTACTGTTACACCTGTCCTTCGCAATATTTACGATTTCTTGGTGTCAAATTAAATTGGATTTTATCATACGTGCTTAATTCTAGTCATCTAAAATTCTAAGACATAAAATAGGCATAGGTAGAAAAAACGCTTTGCTTTCTTATTTTTTAATATTTTGTTGGGACGTTTCCTAACGGGGGCTGTTGCTTTTTTATTTCTTTCTTCCTTGTGCTCAACTGCTGTAATCTGTTTATCTCATTTTGGCGTAAACTGGGGGGAGTCTATTACTCCTAATTATTTCATATTATATTTTGATTTCCTATTAATCAATAGTGTTGGCCAGATGTACTCCAAATGTTTTTGTTTCCTGCCATGCTTTATAATCGAAAGTTTTCGACTATTACGCAGCAATCACAGGTCTTTCGAAATAGGCAACGTGGTTTTACATTACTCGCATGTATGCTAACAACATGCGTAAATTTCAGAACTACGCCATTTTTGTCGCATATACTCGTATTAGATGAATGGCCTCGTGTAAAAAAAAAAATGCAATTTTGCTTATTTTAAGATGAAAATAATGCTACTGGACTTCCAAATTCTGCCCCATGTGATTAAATTACAGACAACTAAATATTAGACTAAAACTTTCTATCCCATGAATTCCCCCTAGGATGACTATTGGAGCAGATATTTAGCTCAAAAAATGGCTCAAATTGAAATTTTGCGTTTTTTCGAAAAAAATCGACAATTTTATAGTGCTATATCTCGCGATTTATTAAGTCCACAGAGTTGATACAAATTGTGGCACATTTTATTTACTCTAAACAAAAATAGAATAATGATTTCTGTGCAATTCACGGTTTTCGAAAAAAAATCGTAAATTTGAAAAAAGTCCGAAAAAAATCCAAAGTTTTTTTTTCGACACCACGTAGGGAGCACAGGTTTTTCGAAATAGCAAACTTAGCTTTACACTGCACTCATCTATCCCAACAACATCTATAATAATAAAACTCAATGTAACGATAAATGTCTGTAACTGTGTATGTGTGTATGTATCACTAATTGTTTAGCCAAAACGGTAAGAGATATCGAAAAATTGATGAGAATGGACCCCCCAAAACCATACACCTACACACTAGAAAAAATATCATAATTTAAAAATGTCGAACAATTTTCGAGTTATGGCCGATTTTTCGATTTTTAACCGAATTTAGCCGGTCACGGTCCGATATCTTAAATTTTGTTGCGACAACATATAAACTCAAAGCGAGAAAGTTTTAAGTGGCCTTTTAAACCTTATTTTGGAACATGGTTTGCAAAAAACGGTCCAACCGTTTTCGAGTTATTGTCGTTTTTCCGATTTTTGTAAGGGGAATCATAGAATACTATTAGCTTCCGATTTTTGAAAGGAAAATCATAGAATACTATTAGTACGGGAAGGGCCTCTAAGGCGCCAGCTATAGGCCGTAACGAAGCGCGGGCGAAACAGCTAGTATTATATAAAATCGGAACTACGCCATTTTCTTCTATCTTCGATGGCTAGACTAGATTCTTATATTTTCATGATAATATATATACGCAGACCGAAAGATAAAAAATGTGCCCGACTGTGGAAGTGGAACAGACAACCTCTGCATGAATAGAAAAATACATATTTATCGTTTACTAACATCAGGTGCACTCCGTGTCTCGCCATGCACGATGCATTTTTAATTAATTATTTTTTTAACCATAACTTTCTCGCTTTGAGTTTTTTAATAATATTACAACTTTCATGATATCTGGTTATAACTTGAGAAATTGGCAGAAAAATTAGGCATAATTTGAAAACAGCTTGACATTTTTTGATAATTTCCCTGATGTCCTATCGTCGTATGGTTTTTTTTTGGGNTTTTTTTTGGGGGGGGGGGGGGTCAATTCTTATAAATTTTGTCTCTCTTTTGTCTTTCTCTTACCCTTCTGGCACCAAACAATTTCTAATAAAACCACAACATATTTCGATTTCACATATTAAGAAGATATGGCTAGTCGGGTGCCTTAGAGGAATTGTCGTTCTGTGAGGTTCCCACTTTATTTCCTTTTACATGGTTCCACTTTCCGGAATGGCTCATTAGAACATTTGCCCTTAATTAATGGCCGTACTAAGACATAATCTTTGGTTATAGAATGGGAAAGTGCATTGTGACAAAGTATTAGCTTTAATTAGCACAAATAAATTCCTTCTTTTATTCATTAAGGATTGTAAGAGGTTATCTAAAACTTTCTCGCTTTAAGTTGACATATGGTTGCGACGAATTTGGAGATACCAGACCGTAATTCGTTCAATTCCGAGAAGAAAAAAATGAGAGGAAAAAAACATTTTATTAGACTTTTCCTTCCAAGAAACTTGATGGAACGTAAGTCATCCCCTCCCGTTCCATCAAACTGGAGCACAATATTCCGTTTATATTGTAAGTACGGAAACTTCCTTACTATATCGGTAGTTTATAAAGAAGAGAAAAAATCTGGTGTGAACATCACACGACTTTCCCTATCTATAAAAGAAGAAGAAAGTATTGTAATGGGCTGACATTTTCGATGTCGAGTTTTCAATGCCAAAACAAGTCCCCAGAGCGGAAATACAATTATATATTACACTATAACCTAAGTTCTATTTTTCAATTTCTTATATAAAATTGATATAAATTGGCACCAAATTTCAAGTTCTAGCTCTTTCCATTCTGGTTTTAGGCGGAACTGCCAAAAAGCTGTCTTCAACCGCTAATTAGAGTTCAACACTATATTACACTTCAACCTAAGTTGTATTTTTCAATTTCTTGTATGAAATTGATATCAATAGGCACCAAGTGTTAAGTTCTAGCTATTAAGTTCTACCGTTTTCATTTTAAGCGGGATATGCGAAAACGGCTAAAAAATGGCATAAAACCGCCAACAGTATATTCGATTTCCACCAAAAGCTCATTTTGCCGTTCATGGTATAAAACTGACATACACTTGCCGTTCTTGGGATATATTGCTCACAGACAGACACACACACACACACGGACTGAAACCCGAGATTTGGGCTCTGGGGACCTCAAAACGTGTTTTGGCATTGAAATCTCAACATAGAACATTTCAGCCCATTACAATACTTTCTTTTTTATAGTAGGTATAAGGAAAGTAAAAATTGATGGAACAGAAGTCAATATTTCGTTTGCAACCATTGCAAGTAGCGAAACTTCTTTACATACGGTAGTTCATGAAGAAGAGAAAACATTAGACTTTTCCAAGAAATTTGAAGGAAGGGGAGGGAATGGAATTGAGAAAGTATCATAACAGATTGATCACATGTGGATTGGGAATAACATTTCCTCCCTCCATAGTTTGGGCATATTGTTTTTATAAAAATAAAAAGAGGGATATATCCAAAGGCCTCATATTTTATTTTGACTTAAAGAGCAATGATGAATAAAAGGAAAGAGATAAAACTACGAAAATTTCTCTTTTTTTTTAATTTGAATTCAATTTAAATTCACCCTTTCACAATCTTCTGCTCAATTCTCCTTATTATTTTAAATAAAGATCAAAATGATAAAGTAGTGTGGTAATGGGATTTCCACCACAAATCCAAAGGACAATTGGAGGTGAAATTAAGTAAAATTTCCAAGCTCTTTATATTAATATGATAAAGCATGTCGTGCTGGGGTTATTCCAATAAATCGATTGCAATTATTGTTGAAGAAACTATTAACTTGGGGAAACCCAGATTGAAAGAATCAGCAAAAGATTCGAGATTGTTTATAGTCATTTTGAAATTTCGGCTCCAGATGGGAATGTTACGGAACCATTGAAACAAATTAGGGGAAACCATTGCTATACGTATGGGGAAGTTATGTAGGCTTATTGAAAAAACTTTGGAATGGGAAATACAGCGTGTACCGGAATGACCGGTCACCCAACTTTTGAACGGTATGGAATTTTTGCATTTTGAAAAGCTCTAGGGATAGAAGGGGCCATGGCCAATCGAATGGTGAGATCTAGGTTCGATCCCCGGAAGTGAATTTTATTGACAAAAAGTGTCGATTTCTCAAGAAATTTGAATGGAATGGTACAAATATTTTCTGTTCAAATAAAGTGCAAATAGTAAAAACTTTGCTTTTCATTTTTACTTTCCCTTCCTATAGAAATTAAAGTACTGTAATCGTGTAGAAAATTTGGACATTTTTTGGCCTAAAAAGCTGTGGTCGTCTGACGGGAACCCGAAAGTCAAAATAATGGTTAAATATGTCATTTCCTATTGCTTTTGGTCAATATTTTCACTATTTTGGGTCATTTTTGAAGTTTGGAAATATTTGGAGCCATGTGGTCCGAAAAATCGATATTTCCGACGTTCCACGTACGTACTAAATCGTGTGCAGAGCTCTGAGTCTGAGAGCCAAACCGCTGGTTCGATTTTAATGAACTTTCTCGATATTTCCCCCAGGGGCGCCCCTAGGGCCCCGAAAAGCTTTTTCGGGACCGAATCTCTAAAATCCAAACCACATATCCTATTTTGATGAAATTTAAAATCTGTAATTATGGAATAATTTTATTATTTTTATTTAAAATAAATGTTCTCACGCGGGCGTATCTCTGTCAGGGGAACCGCCAGGAGCCCAACAAGGTCCTTAAAATGAAAATCCCTTTTAACGGAAAACAGTTCAATAATTGATTCAATGATAGATTCAATCTCATGATTTTTTTTTATTAATGTCTAGAGCCGACAGGGATCATTCAATAAGTTATGAAAATAAATTAATCACTGTTTTCAACTTTTTATTAAGAGTCCCCCTCGACTCAGGACCATCAAGAATGTCGGAATTGGACCAAATATCTAAAAACAAAACCACATAACCTATTTTGATGAAATTTAAAATGGGTAACTAGCTGACTAGGTATGACATCTTTTAATGAAAACAAAAAATGGAACCATGTGGGTGCATCTTTGTCTGGGGCCCCAGCAGGGTCCCAAAAACGAATAAACGTAAAATTCCTCTAATATTGATCAAATTTGTTATCCACATTCACCAATTTTGATTTTGGGGCCCCATTAGGGGGCCAAAATTAAACACCCTACAATTTGCCTGATTTTGATCAAATTTGGTATGCACAGTTAGCCAAGTATTTATATTTGACAATTTTTGGTCTTTTGTAGGAATTCTGGCCTCAGAAAGTTGAAATTTGCCGCCCCTGAAATCAGCTACAATAGACTCCAGCCTTGTATAATTCGAAGAATAAAAAATCTCTGGTAATGTGACACATGGGTGTATTTTTTAAGAATAATACCACCATTAAAGAGCAACGTCAACAGCTGAAGGTTGCTAAATCTTTTTAAAATAATACTATCACTGAAGAGGCTGCAAAATCTTTCAAAATATTACTATCACTAAAGAGTAATATCCAAAGCCGAAGACTGCAAAATCTTTTTAAAATAATACTATCACTAAAGAGCTACGTCCACAGCCAAAAGCTGCCAAATCTCTTTAAACTAATACTATTACAAACAGCAACAAAATTCAGAAATCCCAAGCTGTTAAAGGTGACCGGTCACTCTGGGACACACTGTATAATATAGACTCACGGAATTTTTTGTTGATTTTGTCACTAAAATCCTTAAAATTTCGTTACTAAAGGGGGCGCTGGGAGTAATTTTACATAGTAAAATCTCTGAAAAGGGGCTCCCATCTCCCATAAGAAAAAGGTTGGGAGGCACTGATATAGAGTCCATTGAAAGAAACATTTATTTAATTTTTTGCAAGGTAACATAAACAACTGAGGTTTTCCCAGTCCGAAACAAATTGGACCTGGAGTCAATCAGTCTGGTAACTATAGATAAGAAAATCTCCGCACTGTTGAAAAACAAACACCATTCGCAGCAGATATTCGATTATCAATATTAGATTATCGATCATCGAGAGTAATAAATTGTAGAGGATCGATTATCAAACGTTAGATTTTTAAGAAAAATAACAAATGGACGACGGACTAGGATAAACGTGATATTCTCAATTTTCTGATTCTGATTTTTGCATTTTATAATGATTTTTGCATTTGTTGAGGTCTTAAAAGTGATTATTTTTATTGCTTATTATATTAGTCATGTCCAACAGAAAACATAACATGGTGTCAGGTGAAAGCAAGACGCAGTATCTATAATTCTATATCTTTTAAGTTTGAGAAAGTTTGATATTAATTCTACTAACCTCGACGCAGATTAGAAGAATTGTATTTTAAAATTCAATATATTTCTCAATGCGTCTGGATTAGACAGGAGAGAAAATGAAAGAAAATTTTCCCTTCATCTACATTACATGGGTGGAGAAATTCTACCAATTTTTCAGTCATTGAATGTTAAGTTTGAACACGTGAAGTATGAGACTTTCATTCAAAAATTCTAAGATAATTTTACACTAAAAATCTAACTCTCAATGGGCACAAGTTCTGCACTTGTAAGCAAAAAACGAGAAACATAAATTATTTTTTTATAGAATTGAAAATCGTGACAATATCATGTGACCGAAGATATTGACGACATGGTCGAGATATTTCCATTTGTGGTCTGACTGAAAACAACAAATTCATTAAAGAAAAGTTGTTGGAAGAGGGTAATATATCTCTGTCAAAATATATTGAGATCGCCAAAAATGTAGAAGTCAGTCGGAAACGATTAAGTACATGAATTAGATAGTTCCAAGGAAATCTTGAGGATTCAGTCAACAAATTCAACCAACAGATGCAAGTCGTTATTGTCACAGCAACCAGAAAATGTCAATAATTCTAATGCAAGACACAAGTCAGTCACTCAGAATCTCAGTATTCAGGAAACACTTGTCAAAAACACAAATTCAAATGTCCCTAGCCCTAGGTAAAAAAATGTCATCATTGTCAGAAATTAAATCATTTCCCAGCGCAATGTAGATCAGTCCGGAAGGTAAAGTCTGTCGTGAGAGATGAGTCTCATGAATTTTTTATGGGAAGTGTCGAGTCACAACGCAAGATGTTCATGGGAGATGATTTAAGTCATAGTGAACAACAAATCTATATGTTACCAAATCGACACCGGTAATTATATTTATGTCACAACATAAATATAATTACCGGTTAGGATTACGATTGTTTTTATTATTTAATATTAAGTCATGTCCAACAGAAACATAAGAAAGACCGAAATTATTTTCAAACAGACGATTAGGATATTGTCCGATCGTTAACAATATATTTGATATAAGAGCGAGTCCATATGATTAGAAAGAACATTAAAAACAAATTTTGCAGAAGAAAATTAGCGACGGTCAGGAAGAATATTGAACACACATATTTTCAAAGGAATAGACGCCAAAACCTGTCATAAAGTTGACCAAGAAATTCACGCTGAACATTTTCCAAGCGACTAGCAATAGAACCATTTAATATTGCTTCAGATTCATTGAACATTCAACCTGGCTCCGGATGAAAATGTTTATGAACCTCGATGTTGGTAAAGAAATGTTATGAGCTTATTGAAGAAAACAGCGCGAAAACTTTGACATATGAAGCATAGAGTCCATTGGCAAATTTTGGTTAATTCCAAAGGTTAATTATTGAAAATAATAAACCATAATTAGGGGAAAAATTGCTTCGGATGTACTCTATCATCATAGAGTAATTATAATTCTAATGGCAACTCGAATCTCAAAACTTTTAATAAAAAGAGAGTCAGCCTGGGTTTCTAAGATTGTTCATACATCAAGAATGATGTATGTTATTAATTAATTACATGCCAATTAAAGAACCCGTTTACAAAAGAACGTGTAGACGTGTTGTTGGACGCCAAGAAGAAAAATTGAAAGGAAATCGAACAGTGGCGACGAATTCAGGGAACGGCTATAAAGATTTTGTTGTATCTCTCTCGCCTTAAATGTCCTTGAAAATGTCTACGAAGTAGACGAAACTCGAGTCGGAAGTGAAAAGGTAAGTGAATCCTCGTCATAAATAACGGCAATTTTTTTTACAGTTACCAATAGGATGTCTAATAAAAATTTGTTAAATAATAATTATTTTGTTCTCAATACGAATATAAACGGCAACATAATCAATGCGAAGTTTTCCCACTTTAGAGAATCTCTTCCGATGTTACTGTTATGTCATTACATTGTCAAGCGCCTACTCGTTAAGACTATTCTGTAGCATTCTGTTTCTGTGCCAAGTTTTGATCATACGCAAAACAGAAAAAGACCTTTTAGAGCTAGGAATTCCTGCGTATTTTTATTTCTTCAGTAATTCCCGAGAATTCTCTTGGGGGACCATCCCAGTTTCCTCCGTGGATCCGCCACTTAATTACGAAAATAATTAAGCTACTTTCCGCTCAGGGGCATCAAGTATTGCTGAGTATTTCGGATGCACTGCGCCTTGTGACGACAACTAGGTAGATACTTTGTTCATTGCTGCAAAGCGGAAGGAGAAGTAACCTATTATTAGTATGAACAGGTGCTCCCCAAATGCTGCTAAACAAATCACCCTATTTTGGTCTAAATAGGAAGGTAGATTCATGATTTTCTCAAAGTATCCACTGAAGTACCTGCTCTCCTCTACTAAAATATTTAGTGGAGGAGAACAGGTACTTCAGTGGATCAGAAATGCACATCAATTCACTTGCGATGTCTGTTTATAATACTTGGTTTCGTTAGAAAATTATTAGGTCCGAGGCAACTTCGTCGAAAAAAGTCGGGTCTTTTGGTCATGTATAGCAAGATTTGTCAACATAAATTAATTCCAATGAACCCAAATTAAAGTCCTTCAGGGAGCCCTTTGGGCCATACCTATACGAGTATCTGTATATCCGTTTAGGATCACTGAGGAGAATAAGCGAGGCCCCTGATAGACCCAGAGTAAAGTCTTACAAAAGAGCACCTTTAGTCCACGTATAACATTCATATCCCTCAGGAACATCCACCAACTCCTGGTGGAGACAAAGTAAAGTCCTTTGGAATTGGAATCCTTTCAGACTATGTATAAATTTAAATCTAAGGAGCCATAGTGTTATGCTTAGTTATAACGGGGGTGCCATGCCTCCCCCTCCATGTTTGCGAGAGGTTATCTCCGGGGGAAAATGTAGAGGCTCCCTGTTGAAAATTTGCGAGGAGCCCAACATGACTCCCCACTGTTGCAAGGTGCTTCATGGTGGCAGTTTTAACTGAGTAAGATCAACAGTTTTTTTCCTTGGATCCGTCACTTAGGGTGAAAATATAAGTTTGAGGAAATTGTTTCAAAAATAAATTTGAATAGATGAACAAATATCAAAGACATTTTGTTAAAGAAAGTTGGCTCCCATCAAAATATTCAGAGATAATTCAAGTACAAAGAAGTAAACACGGGAAAAGATATGGCTATTAATTACAAAAAGGCTCTGTGTATCTATATGATTATCAATTACGGGTTGAACATATTTTATGTAATGCACTAATTACACTAATTTGGTATATTTCCAATAGAAAGGAAACATTTTAATCAATTACTATTCAATTTAATCTACTCCAATCTATGACAGACCGATATACAAATACTGAGTTAACCCATTAAGGTCTCTTATCAGTCCATTTTCAATTATAGGTATACCTACCCCAATCTATGACAGACCGACATACAAATACTGAGTTAACCCATTAAGGTCTCTTATCAGTCCATTTTCAATTATAGGTATACCTACCCCAATCTATGACAGACCGACATACAAATACTGAGTTAACCCATTAAGGTCTCTTATCAGTCCATTTTCAATTATAGGTATACCTACCCCAATCTATGACAGACCGACATACAAATACTGAGTTAACCCATTAAGGTCTCTTATCAGTCCATTTTCAATTATAGGTATACCTACCCCAATCTATGACAGACCGACATACAAATACTGAGTTAACCCATTAAGGTCTCTTATCAGTCCATTTTCAATTATAGGTATACCTACCCCAATCTATGACAGACCGACATACAAATACTGAGTTAACCCATTAAGGTCTCTTATCAGTCCATTTTCAATTATAGGTATACCTACCCCAATCTATGACAGACCGACATACAAATACTGAGTTAACCCATTAAGGTCTCTTATCAGTCCATTTTCAATTATAGGTATACCTACCCCAATCTATGACAGACCGACATACAATTACTGAGTTAACCCATTAAGGTATCTTATCAGTCCATTTTCAATTACAGATATGCCTACCCCAATCTGGACAGACCGACATACAATTACTGAGTTAACCCATTAAGGTATCTTATCAGTCCATTTTCAATTACAGATATGCCTACCCCAATCTGGACAGACCGACATACAAATACTGAGTTAACCCATTAAGATCTCTGTATCAGTCCATTTTCAATTGCAGGTATATATACCCCAAATTGGGAGAGACCGCGACATACAAAAACTGAGTTAACCCATTAAGGTCTCTTTATCAGTCCATTTTCAATTATAGGTATACCTACCCCAATCTGGGACAGACCGACATACAAATACTTAGTTAACCCATTAAGGCTATCTTATCAGTCCATTTTCAATTATAGATATACCTACCCCAATCTGGGACAGACCGACATACAAAAACTGAGTTAACCCATTAAGGTCTCTTTATCAGTCCATTTTCAACTGCAGGTATACCTACCCCAATCTGGGAGAGACCGACATACTAATACTGAGTTAACCCATTAAGGTCTCTTATCAGTCCATTTTCAATTATAGGTATACCTACTTACCTACAAGTACGGGCATATATATATCTAGTTACCTATATCACACAAAACCTAATTTCATCACAGTTGGATTAAAGTTATGACAATCACACATAAGTTGGCCCTTTCAAAAAGAATTGAAATCGCCCCCAAAAATCATTTCGCGGTAAAAAGTTCCGACAAAGTCATTAGTCACAAAAAAAAACAGTGCCCACCTCAATTGCATATCTTTTTTCCCCTTTTAAACCCCCCTTTTTACATCAATTTCACTACCTTTAAAAATCTTACAAATCTGGCACACCTATCATTTACGCCCTTTATTCACAACTTTTCGCACTTTGGAAACTCACTTGCAGAGCTAATGACTTGGGAACTTTTTACCGCGAAGTGTTTTTTTTTTTTTTTTGCGGGGATTTACATTAAAATAAAATTTAACTTATTAAAATATCCCACATGTTGATGTTCTCGGGAACAACGTTAGTCAAAATTGCTATTGTGAATAGAATTTCAGAGGACTTCTCTTCCACCCACCCCTTTGAAAATACCTGCCTATCCTGTATGTTACCTATTTAGGCTTGTGTTATGCCCAGGCAAAAATAAGAATAATAAAGACTCAAATAATAACAGATGTCTTATTGTCTGAATTTCAAAGCCAGTTCTTTTTTTTTTTTAATTTGGCTTAACGTTTCTTTAACAACTATTGGTCATTCAAGACGGGGGTTTTACCCTCCATTGGCTGGAAACTTAGAAACCAACTTCCAACATTGACCTCACCCAGCCTGGGTTGGGCCGGGAAAAAAAACAGCATCACGAGGGCGCGAACCCACGTGGACACACATNGCTGGACGTTGCTTAACTACAGTGATCTATCGGGAACTGGTGTATTCAACGTGCCATAGACGGTGTCTAAAAAGCCAGTTCTACTCTCCAATCTCCAACAATCTCAAGTCTGATGGCAATTGATTCTACAGTCTAGCAGCGAGAGCGACAACATAAACAGGTTATCCTTCGTTGNGGTGGGGGGGGTTAGTGGGTTGAGTGCATCATTCAGACAAGGAGGTGTTGTGTTTTTACGGACACCTTCCTCTTCGGTTGGGTGAATAGACTGAATAGGTACTATAATGTCTAGCAGCGAAAATGATGTCCAGTCAATGAATGATCAAAATAGCGGTGTAGAGTGCGTTGGCTGGAAACTAAGGAATTTTTGCAGAAGTTTGTTTGGTGTGGTCAGGAGGTAAACATACTAAAAGTAAAAATTGGTGAATTTTTTAGTGCGAAATTGTGGAGTTAAATAAAGACCTCACTTATCCTGTCTGGTCATTTAATTGCATATTAAACGATCATAAACCTTATTCTCAACATTTCGGAGTATATACACATGTAAATGGTTATATAAATGGTGACAGCTGTGGAAAACTGAAACGAACAGTTTTTAGGCAAAATCTATATTATTGCCAAATGCCATAAAAGGGGTTGTATTTTTTGAAGGGCTAATAATAAAATGTAAAAACAAATATTTTTTAAAAGCAAATTTGATCCTCAATAACTTCTTTTCCCGGGTTATTGCTGTGAAACGAAGCATTTGTGTGCTACAGACCAAAATTTAACGAAAAATGGGGTAAATTTTAATTTTCCCAAAGGGGTAGAAAAAATGAATAGAAGCAAACTTGTAGGAAATTTAGATGGCTCCAATTTTACCGAGAATACATTGCACCCTACAAGTAACCGTTTTCGAGATATAGGGAAAACTTAAAAAAAGAGACCTTCGCCACGCCCCCCTGCATTTGGCTCACCCCCCAGGTCCCAGGACTTTTAGTATGTTTATCTCCTGACCATACCAAACAAACTTCTAAAAAAATTCCTTAGTTTCCAGCTAACGCACTCTACAAACCATTCGTTGACTGGACTATAACCGTCTCAAAGGGACTTAGTGTTTATGATATGAAGCGGGATGGTGAGGAAATGGGAGGGAGTTTAACGAGTGCTGTAATGAGGAAAATGATATGGGGATGACTCTTCATACAGTGATGCCCGATTATAAAATGTAAATGTCCATACCTTTAAGTTATTATATCACAATTTTGTAGACATCATTGCATTGCAAGGATTTTTTTTTAACAATCACTCCAGTACCGGTGTATTGGATTGATTGTTAAAAAAATCGCTCGGAAGTCATATAAGCTATATACTTGAAACTTATATCAAATATAGGTAGTACTGCTACCTCTTGTCGCTATTACCATAGCTACTCTATTGTCCTAAGAAGACTGAGTTAACCTCAAACGCCAAGTAGAAAATTTGAAAAAACCTTTTTCAAACAATTCGAACCGACCAGGATTCGAATTTGCACCCGGTACCTCCCTCATGCATTGTCTTCCCGAGGATATGAACATGTAAATGTGTGTTGTGAATGTATATTTGTACGGATTATTTTACTTACGATCATTACGACATTCTTTTCCTTTCTGATGAGTAATGATGTAAATGTGCGTGTGAGTGTATTTTTGTACGGATTATTTTACTTACGATCATCACGACATTCTTTTCCTTTCCGATGAGCAATGATCTAAATGTGCGTGTGAGTGTATATTTGTACGGATTATTTTACTTACGATCATTACGACATTTTTTCCTTTCTGATGAGTAATGATGTAAATGTGCGTTGTGAATGTATATTTGTATGGATTATTTTACTTATGATCATTACGACATTCTTTTCCTTTCTGATGAGCAATGATGTAAATGTGCGTGTGAGTGTATATTTGTACGGATTATTTTACTTACGATCATTACCACATTCTTTGCCTTTCTGATGAGCAATGATGTGAATATGGAAATGTGCGTGTGAGTGTATATTTGTACGGATTATTTTGCTTACGATCATTACGACATTCTTTGCCTATCTGATGAGAAATGATGTGAACATGGAAATGTGCGTGTGAGTGTAAATTTGTACGAATTATTTTACTTACGATCATTATGACATTCTTTTCCTTTCTGATGAGCAATGATGTCCTGTAGATAAAGATACAGAAACGCTCCATTTTTACTATCTCGTTCAACAAAATCCGTCACGTTCAATTTGATTAACTGGTTTCCATTGAACTGACGAAAATTCTCGAACGGCAGTTCATCGTATGGAACCAGTTTCAGCTTACATGACGATGAAAGCCAATTATAAACGTCCGTTTCCGTCCAAATTTCGATATTTTTAACTCTCCACTCTTCACTATTGTTATATTCATCTGAAACAGAAAACAAAAAAAATAAAAGGTTAATATTATTATTAGGGTATGTACCTAGGCTAGTCAGAATCGTACCCCTGTTGAAAAAACAGAAGAGTTGATGTTTGCGCACAAATTAGCCCCTATACAATCTGAAGCGCCTTAAACCAGCGTTTGCTAAGACGAGCAGAGGAATGTATTGTCCAGAATGTCCGGGAAGGCGCTCACTTCGAGCAATTCTTATAATTCTTTGCAATTTTTTCTACAAACAATAAAACTACCTATTTAATCTTCCGAACTGCCTAATAATTTTGAGTTTAATGAAGGTTTAAAATTACTATATCTTCACTTGACTAAAAAATATTAAAGATGTTAAAGAGCTAACTAGTTTCGTCCTCTCCTGAGAACATCATCCGAGCTCCGATGATGTTCTCAGGAGAGGACGACACTAGTTAGCTTTTTAAAATCTTTAATATTTTTTAGTCAAGTGAAGATATAGTAATTTTAAACCTTCATTATGGTTTTACTTGACATAGTATCCCAATTTAACCAACTTAATTTTGAAACTGAAGAAAACTTATTTAAATGAAGTCTGACAAAAATAAGTATGACACGACGTTACTCAATATTCAATAGAAGAAAATAATTCGATTTGATATTATGTCATACTTGTATTTTAGCGAGTTTGAAAAAGAATCAGTTTTTGGTACACCCTGTATAATTGGGATGTGAAATAGCACATATGACTAGTGAAATGTACTTAGAATTTCATGGAGAATATATAAAAAAAGAATATAAAAACAAAGCTACACCCTGTATAACCAACCAACTTCTGGACCACGAGTCTACAAGCCATGAGAAAAATGTTTTTTTTTCTTCTCCCTCTCTCGCTCTCTCTCTCTCTCTCTCTAACTTAAACAGGAAAAAAATTAGGGGGAGAGGGTGAACATAAATTTTGGACCATCATGCATATTGCAGTGAGTAACCAGTCTTCGAAGCCTAGTGTTCACCACACGAGAATTTAACCCAGGAAATCCGGATACCGGCGGAATCGGATTTTTTTGTTTACAGCTTTCATGGCCTAGTGTTCATTAAACTGGACTGAACTTAGGGGACCGAGTTCGTTCCCGAGTGAGGAATACAAAAATATAGGAATATTTCCATTTTGGGTCCGTGATAGTTTCAGTTCGTCCTGGTGCATAGAACAGGTCATCGTGAGGACGCTCAGACCCACAAGAAGGTAAAGTTTTCGCAGATGAAAAATCGATGTAATGCTGTGATGAACACTTGAGTGGGAAAGAACCATGAGCTGTAGATAGACATGGCATCACCTGAAGCAAGGTAAGTGCACAAATTTCAGTTTTACAATGATATATAGGTACCAGGAAAAACATTTTTTTCCAACTTTTCTCTCCTACCTTAATTAGCTTAAATGTGTAGTTTTTCCGTGTCAATGTTAAAAGAGTACCTACGTATATTTTCCTCTTTGTTCTCCTGGTCTAGCAGGAGACCTGATAACAAAGTCATTGTACTCAGCCTCGTGAGTAAGTAGTGAACTTTACCAGAGTAAAAAGATTTAGCTTCAAAGAAGATTAAAGAAATTATTAGTACCTACATGAGTCTGTTATAGTAATGCTGTGATACCCACAAAAAATGAGAAGAGGCTTTTGGGCCCTGCCACAAAGAAACTGCACATTTACATTAGATTCCAGTTTATTTGGTTTCAAAATATTGAGGTTTTATATTTTCTCAGTCATTTAGATACACCCTGTATAGCAGGAGTTTACTATCAGATTTATCACTAATACCACTGGTACGTTTATCAGCCATTAATAAATAGATAAAATAATGAAGCTAAAAAATTATCAAGAATTGATAGCAAAAAAATCAGTTTTCTAAAATTTCTTGCATTATGTACTAAGTCGGATTGCCTTTATATTTGTTCCAACAGAACTCATCGGTACACTTCACATTACTCATCAGGAAATCAATAATTAATATTAACATTTCTCAACTTATAATTCAAAGGGATTCGTATTTAAATCGATATGTTTTCCGATTTAACTGCTATCAGTTAGAAGGGCACAATTTCTTACTTTTCATTGTTTTTTACCAGTTTCTGAATCATAAATCTTAAAGCTGTGACGTTACAGCTGTATACGTTCACAAAAATATTGGTAAACAACAGCAGTATCTGAGTAATGAACAAAGTAATTATATTCAACTACAGAACAAGGTGAATTATAACTCTCAGATTATGACTTATGACTCAAAAGATGTTTTATGTGGCGAATTTGTTCAGTAAATTGCAAAATTATTGCCTCTTAATTGGAAAAAAGTTTCCTTGAATTATTTGTTCAGTAAATTGCAAAATTATTGTCTCTTAATTGGAAAAAAGTTTCCTTGAAGTATTTGTTCAGTAAATTGCAAAATTATTGCCTCTAAATTGGAAAAAAGTTTCCTTGAAGTATTTGTTCAGTAAATTGCAAAATTATTGCCTCTTAATTGGAAAAAAGTTTCCTTGAAGTAATATTTCCTAGGTCTGAGCTCATGTTTTTAAGGGGAAGAGATCCATTCTCATCTATTTTTTTGATATTTGTGAATATTCATATTGATGGACATAGAATTTCCACCATAAAAAAAAAAAAAAATCTGGGTGTAACTTTCGACGGCTTACTCACCTTCAACTGACACGCCAGTAACACTGTCACCCAAATGAGAATCAGAAACAATGCAAAAACTCTAGCAGGAAGTAGTTGGGGAAAAGAAGAGGAAACCATAATAATAATTTATAAAGCTATACGCAGACCAAATCTAAACTATTCAGCCCCAATTTGGAACAATCTCCAGATATGTCAGAATGCTGCACTCAGAACTGCAACGGCTGTCTAGCATAGATCATTTGCATACGGTTTACGGAATGTTCAATACTACCAGCTAAAATACATAATGAGATGCTAACACATCAATACCTTCTAAAGAGGCATACCTCATTGGAATCCTCGTCATTCAAAAAAATCCACCGCCTCGAAACATCCGTAAACACTTGCAGGACTCTTAAAGACAAAAGTTCAATCATTACCCCTGGTTTTAACATAAATAAACAGCAATATAAAAACGGCATTAAACAAATACATTCCGAAGGAAAACGCCATAAATGAATAATTTTCATTTTAACTCAGAAATTTCCTACAATATTCATATTAACAATGTTCTTGTATGACTAATTATTTGGGTTAGGAGATACGTTAAACATTCAGTTATACGGAACAGAACATCAGGTTGAGCAATAAGCACCAAACATTTGATTCGTTATTTGACACAGCATTCGTTTCATATGTTGAATTTTTTGTTTACAACGGTTATTTGTTCTAATAATATAAATGTTTATGATATTTTTTTCTATTTCATAATTATTATATATTTTTTGTGCAGAATCGCACGACGTATCAAATTGTACCTTATTAAATTTAAATCTCATATTATGCATATTTGTACGCATTAAATGCATACTTGTACGCTTTCCATCAGAGTACTAAAATAAACTTTCCAGATGTAACATCCGTTAAATTAATGAATATACAGGGTGTCCTAAAAGTCCAAGACCACCTGAATATCTTTTGAACGGCTTTATGAGGAGTTTTGAAATTTTGCATGGTATTATATCCCAAATTAAACCACCTGATGGTGTGACCAATTTTTCAGGGGCGGGTCCCATGTGGCCCTCAGGGGGTCCAACTTTTGTTTTTTAAATACGAACCCCCATCTTGTGATAGATTTTCAGAAAGACAATAGAATAAGAAGTACTTTGTCAGAAAAAATTACACGTTTAGCGTGTTTGGTTTCAAACTCGCCCCTGAAAAATTGGTCACACCATCAGGTGGTTGGGTGGGTTAATATAGGATATAATACCATCCACAATTTCAATACTCCACATAAAGCCGTTCAAAAGATATTCAGGTGGTCTCGGACTTTTGGAACACCCTGTATATTGATGTATATAAGATTTGTATTCACTCACGTACAATCTGATACGTCAGGTGCGATTCTGAACAAAAAATACACAGAGTTCGCATTTTCTAGTTGTCCCATAGGATTTTACATGGAAATTTCGAATTATGGCTGGCATATGCTCCCAGTATGTCACAATATAGAAATGATAGTTGGTGAAATTTTTAACGAGGATTCCAATGAAACCATTATCACGAAAATTGAACCTATGTTCTTAAAACCGATATAGTGGACTAAGGTTCTTTCATGGTAGTGGACTAAGATTCTTTCATGGAATAATGGATAATACTTTTGATAATTTGGAAAAAAAATTATATAAAAACCTACTTTTTTGAAATTGTAATTTCCTCTATTATCAGAAACTGTGTTGCCTTATTTCTAGAACCCTCAGTTGAGGAAATGATTTGGTTGGTCACTGCTGTTACAACAACAACAACAGCGATGGTAGAATTAAGGAAAGCAGCGCCGAACCCAAATAGAATTGTGAAAAGATGAAGAGGAATAATATCTAACACGACTTTCATACACACACCTGTGATTTTAAGTAATTTTAAGCAGAAAGTTGGAGATACAAAGAAAATCTTCCTGTTTCCTGATATCAACATGTTGTAATGGTGACCTAGATGTATCCTTTATGAGTGACTATCATTTCGTTTCCATCCATTTGAAGGTCAAAGTTATTTTAGTTTATTATTTTCAATAATGACCTTGGGAATCGTCACGGAAAAAAAAATTACCCCCCCCCCTCAAAATTTGATATTATACGTTTTTCAAGGTACGTAGAATCCAAAAATCGAATAAAAAAAAATCCGTTTGTCCGCCGTACCGTACGCCGTGATGGGCACTTTTGCCACTTAGCGTTGACCGATTTGGATGAAATTTGGTATATAGGTCCCATCTAGGCTCTCATTTTTCCCCGAAACTTTTGGGTGCAATCGAATACAACCTTGGCGATTTTTGCCGCTTTTTAGCGGTTTTCAGTATCGCTGTCTAAAAGGAGAATGGTAAAAGCTAGAGATTTGAAATTTAGTATGTATGTCACATTTGGGGTCTCAGCTAGCTCTAAAACTTTTGGGTTCAATCAAATATACCGCTGGCGGTTTTTACCGCTTTAAAGCGGGTTTCATTAATCCTGTCTAAAAAGAGAATGGTAAGAGCCAGAGACAAATTTGGTAGGTATGTCAAATTTAGGGTCTAATTACGCCCCAGATTTGGAATTGGCACGAGAACACCCCCATTTTTTTCCAGAAAAATAATAAACCCAGGTGTCACATTGGCAGAGTTTTTCAAATAGAAAATCATGTGTACTTTTTATTAATTATTCGAAATACAGATAAAATTCTATACATACAATCAACAATTCGCTTGATTTATCTTTTTAAATTTCTCATTTTTCGCAGGATCTGTTTTAAGTCTAAAATTCTACAGTATATTTTTCACTTTAAATTGCTATGTCACACGTCACACATGGATGGCGGGTTGGTAAAAAATTGGCCGACCTTGCATAAATTGAATTTTTTTAAAATAAAACAAGCTGATGCTCGCAAGTTGCATTCCCATACAATTTTTGATAAATAATAATAATACAATTTTTGATTTTTAAAGTTAAAGACATATATCTTTAATTTGCTTCGGCTTGAACTTTTGATTTTTTTCTTTTCTTTTTTCGAACCTGCGGTGTGCTTTATAGGTGAGGTTGGCAACCAGCACCTGATTATAAATTCTGCGTGCGATTTGAAATAAAAATGTTCCGCAGTACAAAAATATCATCCTTGATTTACATCTCGTTACCTATATCACACAAACCCTAATTTTTGAAGTTACGACGAACACATAAAATTGACCCTTTCGAAAAGAATTGAAATCCCCCGGAAAAACCATTTTGCGGTATAAAGTCCCACGTGCTGATTATAAATTCTGCGTGCGATTATTTTGCATCAATATTTAATTCGCGCTCTTTGGAAGCATCGGCAAGGAAAATGGTTCTTTGACACACTGTCGGCCTTGAAAAATAACATGGATATGTGTGAGGTGCCCTCTAGGTGCAGTGGAGCGAGAGACTTCTGGTCTGACCATCGTTCTAATGAAAAAATTAGGAAAAAAAATCTCAACAAGGCTATCTTGACAATATACGGAGTGTCTTGAAAAAGCGGATCTCATTGTGCGGAGAACTGTTTCCAAATCATATTTCAGGGGATGCCTCTATCGGAGGTCGACTTTTAAATATGATATATGGTTTATTATTTTCAATAATGAACCTTTGGAATCGTCACAAAAAAAAAAAAAANAGCGTTGACCGATTTGGATAAAATTTGGTATATAGGTCTCATCTGGGCTCTAATTGTGCCCCGAAACTGCAATCGAATACACCCTTGGCGATTTTTGCCGCTTTTTAGCGGTTTTCAGTATTGCTGTCTATAAGGAGAATGATAAGAGCTAGAGATTTGAAATTTTGTATGTCATATTTGGGGTCTCAGTTAGCTCCAAAACTTTTGGGTTCAATCAAATATATCGCTGGCGGTTTTTACCGCTTTAAAGCGGCTTTCATTAATCCTGTCTAAAAAGTGAATGGTAAGAGCCAGAGACTTCAAATTTAGTAGGTATGTCAAATTTAGGGTCTAATAACGACCCAGATTCGTCACGAGACCCCCCCCTCAAATTTTATTTGGGGGGTACCCCCCAATTTGAGTTGGAAACACATTTTTTTGGAGTCTTTGTATCTAAATTAGACTAATTTTAAACGGACACATAGTTGCGGTTGCAAAAATATTGCGGAAGCTCAACTTCAACTAGAAATAACTGCGGACCTATTTTAAGTGGAGATCTCAAATATAATATCGATATACGAAAATAGAACTGGAATGGAAACCCCTCGGCCATAGGACAACAACGTATAACGCAACAGGTACAACTGCACAAACATGCATTATGTACATAAATATTATAAATATATTTATTTAACCGCAATCCAACATTTACCCAGAAGTATTGATATTAAATAAGTGCATTATCAACAAAAACAAAGCATAAAATGAACAATACCTAATAATAGTACCTAATAATCCATTCCTACAAAACCCAAAGTCTAGTTAGCGTATACTCATTGGCGTACTGTCTCATAATCAACATAACTCCGCGATGGCTAAATCTAGATTTGAAATTTGAGACACAGGTCCTTTTAGTATCTGTATTTAGGTACGTAATAAGAGATAACTCGCTTTCAGCGGAACTTTCGATTTTCTCCTACCTTAATCAGTGGGTAAAGTAATAAAGTAAAGGTATATTTCTTTGTGTTATTATATCACAATTTGGTGGGCATCATATAGCATTACAAGGTATTTTTGTTAACAATCACTCCAATACATCAAGCTATACTTTACTAACAATCGACTTATAATTCTACCTCTTGTCGCTATTACCATAGCTACTCAATTGTCCTCAGGAGGCTGAGTTACCAAGTAGAAAATTCGAAAAAACCCTTTTTCAAATAAATATATTTGTATTCATAACCATTTGTATTCGAACCCGGTACCTCTCTGGTGCAAGCCGATTGTGATCCACACTCTGCCACGGAGACTTCTCTTTCCTTAATATGTGCATAGATTTATACTGAAAGGAAACTCTCTTCCAAATTTCAAGACTCTCAGCCATTGTGAAATTATATTAATTATCTGTCAGTTAGTATCTAAACTTATAACAAAGACCCCCCCCCCCNGAGTTTTCTAGACCCCCCCCCCAAAGATCCAGTAAGAATATAAAATCCACCGTACCTTGATTTAATTCAGGTTAATGGCAAATTTTCTATCAAAGAAAAATGTGTTTCAGATAACAAAGAGGCACCGGAGACATCAGAACATAATTATAATCATCAAACATCTAAGGAAGTGAAGACAATCAATCCTAGGGGGATCCTAAGCGCCATCAAGGCATTGGATCTCTTTTAGATAATAAAGGGGCAACATGTATTATAGGTCGCAGTGACAAAATGCTTATGTAGCCCGTAGCACTACCAATTCCACAACAGATTCACCTACCTGCATGGCGAGCATTTTCCGGGAGGGTAGGTAAATCTTAGAAATTATCTGAAGTTCTATTTCAAGATCAATCCTTAAATGCTTCCCAGGCAAATTTTTCAATAGCGTTCAAGGTTATATGACATGAATCATTAACACTAAAATGGTTGTGAATACATGAAAAAAATAACACATTTTTAAGTGTTTTTTTTTTAGTGCCCCCGTTTTGTGTCCTACAGATATTTTGAAACTATTTAGAAGTAAGAATAGTTAACCCAAGTAGATACAGGTATGTACGAGTATATTTCCAGATCTATTGTAATTTCAACACTACATGAAACACAATCACAATACGATATTGGGTGGTACACGCCACGAGATCATGCGAATTCAATATGAAGTCCCTTAAATTAGCAGCTTTTTGCTTTAAACATATGATTGCGTGTCGTAATTATTAACACTTTGTCTATTAAATTATTATTGTTGTTTCCAAAATTTATAATATACAGGGTGAGTGATTTTAAGAGAAAATCTCAAAATATCCGACAATGTTAAAGAAGTAGGGGCTATACAGACAATAAAAGATCTAAAAACTCGAACCGAAATGATAGCCTTAGTAGCTCAATTTGTTTAAGCGGTGGATTCGTAACCAGGAGGCTGTTGGTTCAAATCTAACTCCATCCCCGCCTCTTAGAAATATTGGTCACAATAGATCTAAATATAGGTCGCACTGATAATGAGTGCAGTCTCAGTAGAGACCTACGACCAGTTTATAAATAACTAGTTGTTTTCCCGTGCTTTGCTACGGTTACAAAATTCAACAACAATTTCGAGAACGCGAAATTAAATCTTTTCAATTTTAGATTTTTGGTGGAACCGACCCCCAGAGTGAACACGGCTCCTATTTAGAAAATTCAATATTTTACTCAAAGATATTACTTTTTGCACTGCGGAACACCTTCGTATAAAATTTCAGCTTTCTCGCTCATCCCGAAGTGATACTTCTTAACTATGGGTTTTTGGTGGAACCGACCCCCCCAGAGTGAGCACCACTCCTAGTTAGAAAATTCAATATTTCATTCAAGAATAGTTTCGTACTTCGGAACACCTTTGAATCAATTTCCAGCTTTCTCGCTCATCCCGAAGTCCGATTTTTTGGTGGTAAAAACCGTCCATAAATCGGATAAAAACCGGAAATTTTCAAATTTTATATTTTTTATGAGGTCCTTATATACTATTTTGGGGGGGTCTGTTCTCGGTCATTTTTCGTTATCTCTTTTAGTTTCCCCAGAAAAAAAACCCGCTAAATAGCGTCATTTTTGGCGGTAACTTGCTCCCACTTGAACTTTATTTTTTTTCCTTTCTTATTACGCACCTACATACTAAAAGGGATCTGTGTGCCAAATTTCAAATCTCTACGTTTAGCCATCGTGGAGCTGCGGTGATTATCAGTCAGTACGTCAGTCAGTATACCAACTGGGTTTTGCGTTTTATAAGTATAGATAGATAGATTGACGTATTTTTTCAATATTTTTCTGAGGGGAAAAATATATATTTCGCCCATTGTCCCACCAAGTCAAATACAATCAGCCTTGCACAAGTGATTCATTAATTTTCAGGTCTCTCTACAGCCACGGGAAAAATATGTGGAGTGACTTTTGTTGAATATTTCATAATTGAATTTGTAGATGACGAGCCCTTTCAAAATGTCCATTTTTACACTATTTTAGTCTCCTTCTTCTTAATCTTCTTGGACGTTGACCGGGCTACAGAAAAATCTACTGAACCGATTTTGACCGGAGATGTCTCATTTGTTTGCGTCTAGGATAATTTTATCATCAAAAGGTACCCCCAACTGCCACCATTTCCCCCAAAACCAAAAGATGTACCGCAGTACAAAAATAGCATCCTTCGATTTACATCTCGGTACCTATATCACACAAACCCTGATTTTTATCTAAATTCATTTGAAGTTATGACGAACACATAAATTGACCCTATCAAAAATAATTAAAATACCCTCAAAAAACCACTTCCCGGTAAAAATTGTGTATCTTTTTTCTCCCTTTTTAAACATTCCTTTTTTACATTAATTTCACTAGTTTTAAATATCTCAAAAGTCTCACAAACCTCTCCCTTACGCCTTTTTTCGCACGAGAAACTCAATTTCACACCTTTGGCGGTGTGCCTACTTACTGAGTTTAGAGTTGTTAAGAAGGCACACCGCCAAAGGTGTGAAAGTGAGTATCTAAAGTGCAAAAATTTGCGCAAAAAAGGCGTAAAGGACAGGTTTGCGGGATTTTTGAGATATTTAAAACTAGTGAAAAGTGAAATTAATGTAAAAAAGGGAGAAAAAAGTTATACTTACAATTGAGGCGAGCACTGTTTTGATTTCAGGAATCTTTTTGTGACTAATGACTAGGCGGGAACTTTTTGCCGGGAAGTGTTTTTTTGAGGGGATTCAACATACAGTGCAAGAAATACAATTTTATACTACCTATTTGTACATTCATTACATTAGACTATTAGAATACTAGCACGGGATAATCATTGTGTGTGACCTTGAAATACACATTGTGCTAATATTACTATCTTTACACAAATATCTGAAGACTAGATACTACGAACTTCACACTCATTGGGACAAGAAGCGAGAAGATAACAGAACAAAAGTAGTCCAGTGAAATTCAGTAAATTTTGATTCATTTCAGCACATAATTCCAACAGTTTTGAAACTATTTTCAGGAGAGACTACTAAATCTGGTTTGAATTACGAGAGACAGCGCAGTTGCCGCTCACTCTCGTGGATAGCAATCCTGATGTCTCTTCTGAAAATTCTGACAGGAACAACGTTGCATTCTAACAATATTTTTGTAAACAAAGTGTATCCCCCTATCAGTATTTTTTAAAGCAAAACGTATTTCTACTTTGTCCCTCAAACTTTCTATAGTTATAAAACGCGAAGCCCAGTAGGAATACTGACACACTGATAATCAACGTAAATCTACGATGGCTAAACCTAGAGACTTGAAATTTGCCACAAAGATTCCTTTCGTTCAATTGAACAAAATATAATACCAGATCACCAGTTCGGTTTTAGAAATAAACATTCAACAATTGAACAAGTTAATTGGGTTGTTGACATAATCACTGCAACCTTGGAAAATAAAGAATATTGCTCAGCGGCCTTTCTAGATGTGCAGTAAGCTTTTGACAAAGTTTGGCACGAGGGATTACTCTACAAGCTAAAAAAAACTCTACCCCATTCCTTCTATGTTTTAGGGTACGTGCAGAGTGCAGGATGAAAGAGCAACGAGTAACGAGGAAAGCGTCGAAAACAAACAGTGTTCTTTGAATTGGGGTGGTGGGGGCAGAGTGGGAGCGTGCTCGATGAACGATCAGTGCGTGGAGTCAAAGAGCAAAGCAGCGAAACCTCCCTATTTTGATTTCTTTGCTCTCACTCGCTCTTTACCCAAGACCCAAGACGTTTTGAAATTGATATATTTTTTTCTTTTGCTGAGTGACCCAGCCTGTTTCTTGGTCTACAACACGGGTCGGCAATAGGCGGACCGCGGTCCGGATCCGGACCGCGAAGCTGAAATGTCCGGACCGCGGACATATTTCTATTTGTTTGAAAAAAACCCAATATTTTCCTTCTCCTTCTAGATTTTTTTTTTTCTGTGGCAATATTTTTTTAAATGATATTGTTCCAAAATTGATCCAACTGTAGAAAAATAAACTATTTCAGGTAGGTACATGAGAAATATACTTACCTTGTTTATACTGAAACTGAGTAACTCAGAAGGGGGGGGGAGGGAGGGGAGGGAGAGAGAGATAGCAGAGATAATGAAGAAACAAAGGACGAGTAAATAGCCAGGATTCCAATTTTAGTTTGGTAAAAGGTACCTACGTTAATTTTTACTTTTTTTTATATTACAACACTTATCCCTATTTTATTGTCATTTGGTACCAAATACATTTAATAAAAGTCATTTTCTCAAATCATTCAAAAGGTGTTTTCTTTAGCTTTTTTTTTATTTGGTTCTTATGTCGAACCCACTATCTCAGTCTTTTCAAATCCAAGCTATTGAAAGAATGTATTTTTTGAGGTGGTGGTATTGTTGCTGTTGTTGTGTCACCGCCGGTAATCAAACCCGGGACTCCCATGTACAAGACGAGTGCATGAAGCAGTGTGTCATGAGAGCCGGTACTATAATATAAAATATGTCCGGACCGCGACGATTTTTTTTGTTGGTTCATCCGGACCCCGCTAAACATTAATTGCCGACCCCTGGTCTACAACTTCCTCATCCGTCTCATATGCTGTTGACTGAGTGGTAGAGGGGGCTGGATTATTCTGTAATAGCAGACTGTTCCTTGAGTTGTCTGCCATTATCAGGTCTTTCTTTTCATTTAATACTAACTCCAGCTTACAGATCAGTGCATTGATCGCTTGGAGTAGTTGTGAGTACCTTGGGGAATCTGACAGGAGCTAAGACATACTTTTGTCTGCTCCAATTCCAGAAAATCCCTCTGGCTTGTTGCACCCAGATTTTGCATCCTTGTTTGGGTATCTGGGGTCACAGGATTATTTCCGCTGGTTGAGATTTGATTCTCAGATTGCTGGTTCGACATATCCATTGTCTGACTCGTCGCACTAGTGGATATCGGGGGGGGGGGGNGGGGGGGGGGGGGGGGGGAGAACCTCTGGTGATTTCCCTGATCACACTATTTACAATTATAAGTTATACTACATTACACTGTCACTTATTTAAAAAAAAATTAATTGTTTATTTTTTAAAAGAAATTAACACACAAACAACCTGTCAAAACTAGAACGCTTTTTAGCGGCTCTTTTTGCATTTTTTTTCTGGGTAAACCAAAGGAGATAAGGAAAAATGACCGAGAATCCACCCCCCCACCCCAATATTTTTTTTATATTTTCCGGTTTCTCCCCGATTTATGCCCGTTTTCTGGTTTTTCGGAATTGACAAATACCACTTCGGGATGAGCGAAAAAACTGAAATTCGATACAGTTGTCCCGCAGTACAAAAAGTAATAGCCTTGAGTAAAATATTGAATTTTCTAAATAGGAGCCGTGTTTACTCTGGGGTCGACTCTACAAAAATCCATAATTAAAAAGTACCACATCGGGATGAGTGAGAAAACTGAAATTTTCTCCTTGAGTAAAATATTACATTTTCCAAACAGAAGCCGTGTTCACTCCGGGGGTCAGTTCCACCAAAAATCTAAACTTGAGAAGCTATAATGGTGCAATCTCAAAATTGTTGTTGAATTTAGTAACCGTAGCGAAACACGGGAACAGCTAGTAACCAGATTGGAACTAAAAAACAACACCTAAATTTCATTCCTTCAGAATTTTTTTTACAACAACAATGGCGATTTATTTCGCTAAATGAAATACAAGATCTATTCATTGGAAAGACTAACATGTGATAGAAACAATACACAATCCCTGAAATTTTATGAAGACCTGATACACATTATCTTAATCTATATATCTATAATCTTAATATATAAATCAGAAATTTNTGGTCTACGACCCCAGGAAAAATTTCAGAACTAAAATATATCAAGCCGTTTTCGAGTTGCGGCCAAATTTCTAATTTATTCACCAAAATCGGACAGTCATGGTCCCATATCTTAAATTTTGTCGCGAGAACATATCAACTCAAAGCGAGATTGTGTTAGGTGTCTCTTTAGTCCTTATTTTAGGACATTTTTTGCATAGGTACGGCAGCCATTCCAGAATTACAGGTTCGAAACCGGGAACGGACAAAATAGGAAATAGTAAAATGTCAGAATGGCCATGCCTCTAAGGCGCCTGGCGAAACGTTTAAATCTTAGTTTTTAAAGGTTACATCATACAGGGTTGACACAACCCCCACCCCACCCCCAATTTCCATTGTCCCTATAGTAAATAGTAAAATGTCAGAATGGCCATGCCTCTAAGGCGCCTAAAGCACGGGCGAAACAGCTAGTAAAAAATATGTCGAACAGAACAAAGTGACTAGAAACAAACAAGGAGCTAAATTTGTTCCTTTTGATGTCTGAAACACATTTTGTGAGCGGAAACCTACAAAAAGCTTCCCTGAATTCGGAAATTCGAAGCAAAAAATGTAGACAAATCATTTTACCACAGTATGTTATTATTCAACTGGTTGTAGGTCTCTATTGAGACTGCAATTATTACTGCGACCTTTGTTTAGATCTATTGTGACCAATATTTCTAAGAGGCGGGAACAGAGTTAGAATCAACAGCCTCCTGGTTAAGAATCCACCGCCTGAAATAACTGAGCAATTGAGGCTGTCATACCATGCTCTTCAATTCCAGTTCGGTGCACCTGTGTGGTGGACGAGTGTGAATTCGTTCTCCCTCGGAAATGCTGGTACTATGATAGGTCCGAAGGATTATGAATATTGCGTTCATAGGATTGTGATGTAATCGCAATACCTCTATAGAAACCATTACATTACATACCGAATGATTCTAATTATTCTAGAGCTGATTATCATGCAATTACATTCTATCAAAATAAATTACATACCTAATATACAGTATCTATACAGTGTGATTTTACTTTGAGAAAAACGAAGAATTTTTAAATAGGTCTCTAAAATGTTTTCTTACTGAACTACACCTCCAAATTGATTCCACTTGCGAAACACCACTTTAATTTTAGAAGGTTTTTTTTACTTAAAAATGAAATTTTTTACGGTAAGAATCATTTCTCATTTTTTTTAAAATCTTGTACAGACAATGCATTAAAAGAGGTTCCAAAAAAATGAATCGTTCCCAGGACTACCCAGTATTAAATATATTTCTCCTCTAAAAAGTTCACATTTTGCTTCATAAATTTATAGATATGAATTGAATTCGAATTTCACAAGAAAAGCTTTGAGCCAAACAAGCAACCAGAAACATGCAACCAAGCAGGATTTCGATAAACCGAGTTTTCTAGATGAAAACTAAAAACGTTAGGTATGTTTCTATCAAAAAGATCTCTTGAAGGCATCCGGTATTATAAGCACACTCACACCTGATAACACTTTCCCGCGATGATTAATATTTAGGTATTCTTTTCGGTAGGTAAATAATATGAGTCCTTTCAGAAAGATCAACTTTGCCGCAGTGGATAGTTGCTGGACGTATGACACGTCGCGTCGCCACGGAAAGATAACAATGAAAAATCGGTATAACATGATCGTTCATACAATATAAGTCTAAGACTAATAGTGAGTTTTCAGATAAAACTGTATGTGGAATGTTACTATCAATGCAAAGTCTGGAGGACATCCGGTATGATAAGGGCTTCCCACAGTGGTAAGATTGCCTCCTTCAGATAACCTGGAGACTTCAGTCAATAGAAAAATTATAATCTCAGTACGCAATGCATAGATTAACACAATTATATGAGCAATGTAAATATAATTGATCAATGACGGCAGTCGGAACCAGTTATGTATCAATTACTTATCTTAGGCTAGTTTAGAATTGAAGCAACAAGAAGAAGCAAAACACAAATTATTAGTCGTCTTTTAAATAGGAAGGAAACAATATTGTCTTCTCTGTGCAAAGCTACAAAAACCGTCAACGATATTAACCGAAAGTTTCGGTGAAGTCATATAAGCATGAAAAGCATGAAAATGATATGCCTATACACAAAATTCAAGTCTCTAGCAATTGCCCTTCTTGAGGGAAATGATTCACACAAACTATGGACCTAAAAACGTGTTTTGTCGTTGAAAATTCAACATCGAAATTATTAGCACATTAAAATATATTTTTATAGAGTGGAGAAAGTAAAAGAACATCTGAAATATATTTCCCATTCAGAGTTTTCAAAATACAAATGCGTCCTAAATCCAGGAAACTGTGTAGAAAAATGGACCTAAACAATAGGACAATTCCGGTCTACACAGACAGTCACTCAAGCCTAAAGGCTCTTGAGGCAAACCAAACTAACTCCAAGTTGGTTTGGGAGTGTAAACAGCTCCTCAATGAGGTGTCCAGGAGGAACAGAATCCATATAAATTGGATACCTGGACACGAGGGCATTGAGGGAAATGAAGAAGCTGATGAGCTAGCCAGGGCCGGTTCCTCGACACCATTCACTGGTCCTGAGCCGGCGGTTGGCATAGCGAAATGCATGGCCAAGGCAGCTATAGAAGACTGGGTCTTTGAAAAACACAAGGAGACCGGAAACGGGGTCACGGGACTAATCCTCTTAGAGAAAGGATTCTCTAAGAGGATTACTGGCCCCTCAGAGAAAACAACAAAGAAAACTGTGAATCTCAGCAGACGTGACATCACACTGGTGACTGGTTGCCGACGGGTCACTGTTCTCTAAGGTAACACCTAAAAACTATAGGGGTGAACAAGGGAACAGCGATGTGCAGGATGTGTGGAGAAGAAGAGGACACGGCTTCGCACATTATATTTGACTGCCCATATATGGCGCTACAACGCTTCAGGACGCTAGGGTTCCCGGGTTGTAAACTCATAGAGATACACTCTAACCCAGTAGAATCGTTGTAGAACTTCATTAGGGGTTCGGCAATTTCAGGGCTGGGTGAGAGATATTAGACGTGGAAAAACTGATGTGCAATAGTCCTAACTAGTGAACGCAGCACTTGGAATTCCGAAAGGAAAGGCCGCCACAATTAATAATAATAAATCCAGGAAGCAAGCAACACTTGAGCATGTTTTTTCAGCGTTCATCTATTAGGAGCTTATGCTATTGGTAAACCACCTTCCCAATATGATGTTATTAGTATCTTTCTACCATCAAGTCAGATTTAAAGTCATTCGACTGATGTGGGTGTGGGCATTAGATCGGAAATCAGGGTGTCTAGTGGGGGGGGGGAATACTGTACTGAATCTTGCCGAATCAGATTTCCTTGGACCCACTTCTCGACCTTTTTTTTAAAAAAAAAAATAGTTGGGTAAACATCAGGTTCCAGAAATACAAAGGTATTTTTGAAGACAAAGTACATTTTGATTGGTTGAAAAAGTCAAATTTCCAAACAGATACCTAAAAGAAATTGAGCCATAAAAAAATGTAGTAATGCTAAAAAATGTTGACCTCTTTACTATTTTGAAAATAAGGACAAAAAAAATCTTTTGTCTTTTCTCATGTGAAGGGTGTGAAATCATAAAATAATATTCATATTTACGTTTCGTCACCACTTGTACCCAAAAATCCTACATAGGTATGTTTATACGTGACTAACTACCTGTAATAGTAAAATATTTTTGGTTCCATTCTATAATTCGAAAGATCCTTTGATGAATTTAAAAAAAAACTCTGATGCGGAATTGGGAAAAATAACAAGAAAATAATAATATCACAACCTGTGTGCTCCTTCAAATATTATCAAAAAAAAATTTCAAGTGGAACTGATCTTGAGAATACATATTTGCGGGATGTTAGATGTAGGTATTAACTGATAAACCACTTATCATTCGATAAGGAGAAGAAAATAAAAGTGCCCGATGTTGTTACGTCTGGGAAAGATTAAATGAGAAAGACGTTGCGTATGATTGCCAAAATTTGGCCTCAATTTTTATCGAACTTGTTAATATGAGTGTGAATACGTATAGGGTGACTCTTGGTATCTGGCTGGCAATTGGAAAGAGAGATCCAATATCAGGTAGCATTTTGTTTGGTCATTTTTACACTTTTTGTTTACATTAATTTCAATTCAGCATCGAGCCGACGCCGACGGTATTTTTTTCGTGGTTGATTATTAAAAGGTCTGTTGAGGAATATATTTAATTTATTCATTTGTTTTTTTTAACAAAATATATTCATTTTTTTTTTTTACCAAATTTTATTCATTTTTTTTTTACTATGTTTTAACTCCGTCTAGGCACGAGAGATAATAGAGTAAAATGTCATTCGCTGTTTTATTCTGGATATCTTAACGATCATTTTCTGTTTATTTTGTAATGACGAAAGGTGAGGTATTTTTTTTTAAAGGTAATATCTGAAAACACTTGTGTATGTGTAACCCAACCGAACACCAAAATATGAAATTGAAGGGCAATAGATAGTCTTCTTTCAGGATACTGCCCGTCTAAACAGCAATAAAGCAGCTCGAGTGCTAATAACTTATATATCATGACTAGCTGTTTCGCCCATGCTTCGCTACGGCCTTGGCGCCTTAGAGACATGGCCGTTCCCGTGCTAATTGCTATCTCTCTCGCGCCAATGTATTTCTTAGGCCGGCCGTACACGCACCGATAAGTCTGTGCAGACTTGTCTGTACAGACTTATCGGTGCGTGTATGGCCGGCCTTATGGGGATGTTTACTTTTCGCGATTTCTACCCCTTAAAATTAAAATTTTGCAGAATCCTTTCTCAGTGCACACTTACATGGTGCAACGAAGGTCCCTGCCAAATTTCAAGTATATAGCATTAATAGTTTCGGCTCTACGTTGCTCAGTCACTCAGGACATTGCCTTTTATATATAAAGATTTTAAATGTCGAGACGGTAATTCCACCCCTAATTTTCATAATGAGTATGCTCGGTTAGATTATACAATTTTAATCAGATTACCGAAGTGTTACAAGAGCTAAGAATACTTGAACTGGTTCAAATTTACATAAAATATAACAGGGATGGATCATACAACCCGTTCCAATTCACAATTTATTTGTCGTGGAAGACAGAAAAAAACATGATACATCAAGTGATGTTATATTTATCAGTCTTCGATGTAAGGAAACATTTGCACAAGAGAAATAAAGTTTTTTGATCGAGGGGGTTGTATAAAAACAGACTAACAGACACCCTGTATATTTTTTGTAAATACATTTGTAAGCCACTCGTTTAAAACTCGAGATAGTTAGCACAAAAAACTCAAGGTTGCTTTTGTTCTTATCTGTACACTAAACAAACTCAAGTGCTGATATATGAATAAATAATTTGGCATCGGCTATAAAAAAATAAATCGGGAATAAATTTCAAGTACTCTAAAAACTTTAAATATCAAATTTTGGGGTGGGGTGTTGAATTTTTATCGTTTTAGATTCCAAGGTTGATTATTGTAAATTTTAAACCAAAGATTTTGCCGAGTATGTTCGAGTGGTTTCCTCACTTTCACTTTTGCATCTCATCCGATATTGATGTCACAGGTTAGTCCATACGATTCGCCCCAGAATTACATAGGTATTTGCGGAGTTTGTGTGGAATGTGTTGTGTGCTAGCACTAGTGGATCAATATGATCATGTGTCCACGTTAGTGTTGTAGTCATTATTAGAAAAAAATATCTTTATCAAATTAAAAAAAAGGCCCCAAATTTTTCAAAATCGAAAAGCCCTTAACACCAACCCTCACATATCAAAATTTTACTTTTCTGCAATAAACCGTTTAAAATCCATTACATATTTGAAATTATTTTTCAAAAAACACAATATTATTTGAAATTATTTTTCAAAAAACAGAATATTATTTGAAATTATTTTTCAAAAAACACAATATTATTTGAAATTATTTTTCAAAAAACAGAATATTATTTGAAATTATTTTTCAAAAAACTATACACAGCAAATTTCCTTCATATCATAAATATGTATACCAAATTTCGTAAAAATTGTGGCTTGTATCGCGTAACATAAATACATATACATACATACACATATACAAGAGCATTTCGGGATGTATATGGGAGTCAAAAGTGGAGTTCACTAACGTTCACAATATCACAATTACAAATGGGAGGCATGGACTTTGGGAAGATCTGAAAGAGAAGAATTGAAAGCAACTGATTGTGGAGAAAGCTGACTAAGACAATCTGTGTGCGTGGAATGAAAAAGAGTCAAAAATTATTATTAAAGGATTTAAATCAGCCATTCTCAAACTGGGCGCTAGCGCCCACCTATGGGCGTTTGCTGGCGTTCAGTGGGCATTCTGAGAGATTTTCAATTTTGATGGGCGATTGAAGGAAGTGGACGCTGAACAGTTTGCAAAGATTTTTTTTCCCAACAAACTCTCAAAGTAGGTTACCTTCTTAGTAATAATAATAAACCTATTATCTTTTTACTTTCTTGAAAATGAAATGTATTTTGGGTCACCTAAAAATGATATTTTTATCCTTTTTAATGTACTTTTGACCTTTGTACTTCAGGGGGCTAGTTTGTTTAGTTGTCTCTTACCCAAAAACCGTCACAACAATAAAAATCTGATTCAGTCTATCTACCTACCTATATACCTTTGCTAAGATTTGTGTCTGTTGTATCCTAACTGTCTGCGACATAATAAAAATAGATTTGAAAATAATATATGCTTTTAGTTTTAGTTAATTACCTAGTTTGCGTTCATCATTCTAAGGGTTCTATTTTTTTTCCAATACCTTCTAATTTAGTGGCGAAGAAAATTCGAACTCAGTGCAAACAGTACTCAATTATTATGTAGCTATTATGTTATAACCTCGCTGGACGTTGCTTAACTTCAGTGATCTAACGGGAACTGGTGTATTCGACGTGCCATATACGCTTTATTGAATAGCCGTTCTGCCAAACATTTAACGAGAAGTGTAATTATTAAGATGTCAATTAAAGCTGACTAATTTCACACTCTTCTGAGTACATCATCATAGGTACACGTGAGTTCAAAAACTGAAGAATAGGAGTTTAAAAGAAGAGAGATGGAGATAGTATAATATTTTTGTGTCACTGTGATTTTCCCGACAATCGAAAAAAAAATGAGATCATCCGATCATCACAAATAAATGCATCATTTTTTTTACGATCACCATCTCCATTCTTTTTTCTTTCTTTTTCCCTCCCCTTCCCCCAATCACCGCAAGGACCAGTGGAAATCCATTTGGATACGCCAGGCTATTCGGACACAGCCCCGCCAGGGAGGCCCCATCCAACCAGTACCCTTTGTAGTGTGAAAGACGTCGGCCACTCCCTGGGTCACCCCACACATCTCGTTCGTTGGATGTACCAGGAACCCAGAGCTCCCTATCTATGCCTAAAGACCAGGCGCCAAACACTAAAACCACTTTTTCTTCCGCTAACCAGGGGTATGTAAGATATACTCAAAATCACGAGGGAACTATATATATTACTTCCACGTGAAACCCGCTAATTAAGATTATACCGACAATTAATCCCGATTTTTAAATTTTTCCTCTTAATTTAATGTAATTTCCCCATGAAAAAAAAAAAAATCATGAGATCGAATAAACATTTTAATCCCGTTTTATATTTTCCCCCTTTTTTATTAATTTAAATATTATTCCACATTTTTTAATTTAAGTATTTTTATTTGTTTAATTAATTTTCCCAAAGAACAAAAAATATTCACGGAACAATGTAACGCATCTATCCTAAAACCAAGGGAGCATTCACCAAGAGTAAATATCTCTCTGATGCATGTGCGTACCCCATTCTATTAAACTCTTATTCTTCAGTTTTCGTACCTCTGATTTAGTCAAGTATCCCAAATATAAACAAAATTATCAGAATGTGTAATTTGTAATGAATTTCGTGAATAAAAAATATCAAGTATGTCATACTTTATCATAATACTGCGATTCTTTATGATATCACTTTGTGTCTTTGAGAATTTTTGATTGTAAATTGTATCAGTTAGTACATTTTCATGCAATAGCTTTTTTCTGAAAAAATATTAAGGGCCCCCATTCTCATAGTTACAACACTGCTAATAGCAGTGACATTGGCGGCAAGTGATTCCCGCTGATCGTGAGCTTGCAGTGATGCACTGTCATTGTCACGTGCCGGTCAAGTATGAACATGTTTCTTCAACTGCCTGAAAGAATATTTTCAGTTTTGCCGGGCGGAGTGTGAATGCTCCTTTAACTATAATAATATTAACTATAATAATACACTATAATAATTGGGTAATACACTATAATAATTGGTTATAATAATACACTTTAACTATAATAATTGGGTGGAGCGAAGCGTAGCCTTATACTCCCTACAAACTGCAAACTTTTGTTACCCTACTCCTCCGAAACTACTCAACCGATTTTTACCACTTTTTTTCTTCATATTCTGCATATACCCAAGGGTGCATATATCTATTTTCAGAACAATATCTTGAGCCGTTTCCGATTTTTCAGCCAATAATTTTGCGCTTTAAATAGGACCTACTACTCAACGGCACGATGCAATCAAGAAAGGTGCGGTATTCTCAAAAAATCTTGTTTTAACGGAATAATGGAGCAATATGCTAAAGTTTATGTGGTGCGCGAAAATTCGAGACGAAACGGATGGCTCCACCCGTTTTTGTCCACGGGCACACCTAGTAATAATAAGCCCTAAACACACTTTACAGAGCACGGGCCTCCCAATTGGGGTTTTTATTGGTTGGTCTTCTTTTTTTTTACAGTAGATAATTTTTTAACATAAGAAAATTAATAACTAAGTTAAAATTAATAAATACTGGCATACGTATAAAACAATACCTACTATCGCGAGCTATATTGTCCCTTTAATGTAGCAATATACCATTGACTTTAGTCAAACATTATCTATCAATTTGCTAAAATTATACAATTCAATTTAATCGCGTCTCAGATCGCAGAATAAGTTGGTCCTTTAACTAACCCTGTTACAAATGGTGGAGATGTTGCGCATGATTTGTCCAAAATTAATTTTTCCATTAATACAAAGCGCCTTATTTGAATTATCTATTAGGCACATAAACAGGAGTGAGATAAATAAATGGTACGGAAAACCGTACGAGACTTTCTCTTCCTTAATCATTCTGTCAGACTACCAACGAATGTAGATGTTGCTCTTCAAAAGTTTCCAAAGTTAGTGATATTATTATTATAATTTTTTCTGCTGACGTTGAAAAGATTTTGCGTTCAGCTGCGGACTTTGCTCTTTGGTGATAGATTACTTTAAAAAGATTTGGCAGCCTTCGGCTGTGCACATTGCTCCTTTGCATCCTTCGTCTGTGAACTTTGTTCTTTAGTGATAGTATTAGTTTAAAAAGATTTGGCAGCCTACGGCTATTGACGTTGCTCTTTAATAATACTATTATTTAAAAAAGATTTGGCAGCCTCCGGCTGTGGGCGTTGTTCTTTAGTGATAGAATTATTTTAAAAACATTTGACAGCCTTCGGCTATGGACGTTTCTCTTTAATGATAGTATTATTTTAAAAAATAAACCCATGTGTCACATTGGCAATTTTTTTTTTATTCTTAAAGTGGCTGAGTAGGTTGGAGCCTAGACTGACAGATTTCAGGGGCCAAAATTTCTACAACATTTTTGTTTTAATTTTTGGGCCCCTCCCAGGGCCCCAAAACCAAAATTAATATAATACCAACTTTAATACCATTAAATATAATACCAACTTTAACACAATCAAATATAATACCAACATGGGTGACTGTGCATAAAATTCATGTGAAATTACTGAACTGTTTTAAGGAGCTTGTTTGTTCATCAAAATTGGTTATGTAGTTTGAATTTTAGAGATTCGGCCCCGTTGACCATAAATGACCATAGATGACCTCAAATCAAAATTGGACCAGCGGTTTGGACAGAGCTCTGCACACGATTCCGTACGCTCGTCCCACGTGAAATGTCGGGCTCCAAATATTTCCAAGCTCATAAAATGACCAAAATAATAAAAATAAGGTCCAAAAGCAATAGGAAATGACACATTTGATCTTTAATTTGGGTTTCGGGCTCCCGTCAAACAATTTTTTTAAACCAAAAAATGTCCAAATTTTCTGCACGATTACAATACTTTATCTTCTATAGTAAGAGAAAGAAAAATAAAATGAACGATAACGCGGTGTTTATACAAGTATTAATATAACCTCTATATGGTTTTTTGTATGCTCCGATGACCCGGAGACGAGATATTGAATTTTAATTATTTCTTATCAACGAATGTTTGTTGATTAATGAAATTATTAGATCTCACAGAAATCCAGAGATTTTGGTAGTGTTATTCTTACAACCAAGGAGAATAAAATATATAGGGTGCATTTCGCTAAAAATAAATTAAATAACCCGCACATTTTTAATATGGTCAAAAAAGATGTAATGAAACTGAATACAAGAGCTATCAAAAACAAGTAATCTGATGGTTTGAAAATAAAAATAATAGCCAAGTGAAACCAATGTGAGGCTTTGCACGCGGGAGACATAGGTTCGAATCTTTTGTAACCTGAACACCGTGAACGACACTTTTGCCACTTAGCGTTAACAGATTTGAATAGAACTTTGAAGGAGGGTATTATTATTATTATTATTGTTTTTTGGGAAGATTCCAAATGTTCATTATTAAAAACAATAAACCAAAAATCATGTTGAACCGTTGTTCCTAATACTGCGTGTCCCAAAAGTCCGAGACCACCTGAATATCTTATGTGGAGTTTTAAAAATTTTGCATGGTATTATAAACCAAATTAAACCACCTGATGGTATGACCAACATTTCATCATTTTTTTAAATTCGAACCCCGATCTTGTGATACATTTTCAGAAAGACAATAAAACTAGAAGTACTTTGTAAAAAAATTCACACGTCTAGCGTGTTTGGTTTTAAAATGATGGCCATTTGAAATGTCAAAAACATGATCTCCATGAGTGTCTAAAACTAGTCGAATTATTTGTTGCAATGGGATATTGAATAATTGGATAGGACACCAATGTCGAGGAACCTGTTTTTTTGGACATCATTTTTTTTCTGGGGAGGAATCTATGTGACCCCGAGGAGCCACTTGTTACTGAAAGCACCCCATTCTTTAATAGAAATTTACCTAGTTATAAGTTATAACTCTTCTATCAATAATATCCTGATGGTTCCTCGACATTGGTGTCCTATGCAATTATTCAATATCTCATTGCAAATAATTCGCCTAGTTTTAGACACTCTTGGAAGTCATGTCTTGAAAATTTCAAATGGCCGTCATTTTGAAACCAAACAGGCTAGACCTGTAAAAGTTTTTTGCAGGTCTAGCCTGTTTCCGAGACCACCTGAATATCTTATGTGGAGTTCTAATTTTATTGTCCTTCTGAAAATGTATCACAAGGGTGGGATCACATGGGACCCGCCCCTGAAAAAATGATCACACCATCAGGTGATTTAATTTGGGATAGAACACCATGCAAAATTTTAAAACTCCACATAAAGCCGTTCAAAAGATATTCAGGTGGTGTTGGACTTTTGGGACACGCAGTATACATCATCTATGCAAATTACTTGATATGAATGTTTTAACTCGAGTAAAATTTTTATTCAAATGACATCCAGTGATGACACAAATAAATCGGGAAATGCATTTCCTAACTACAAGAAGATACTCAACTTAACGGAAGTAAAACGCAAGGTAAGGTATCATACTGACAGATTGACTAAAGTCAGTATAAACGTAACTCAGCGATGGTTCCACCTAGAAACTAAAAATTTGGAGCACAGATTCCTTTCAGTATGAAGGAACATAATAACAAAATTTTGTGTTACGTAGAATCCAAAAATCGAAAGAAAAAAAATTGTCTGTCGTACGCCGTGATGGGTACTTTTGTCACATAGCATTGACCGATTTGGATCAAATTTGTATAGAGGTCTCATCTGAGGTCTAATTGTACCCCAAAACTTTTGGGTATAATCGTATATGTCGTTGCCGCTCTTTAGCGGTTTTCAGCATTGCTGTTTAAAAAGAGAATGGTAGAGCTAGAGACTTTAAATTTGGTATGTACGTGCATGTCATAATTGGGTTCTCAATCAAATATCCCTGGCGGATTTTGACGCTTGCTCTCTGACGGTTTTCATTAATCCTGTCTGAAAAGAGAATGGTAAGAGCCAGAAACTTGAAATTTGGTATGTAATGTCAAATTTAGGGTTTACGTATGCCCCAAAATTTTGGGGGGAGGGGAGGTATTTTTTTGGCTAGCAAAATAATAAACCCATGTGTCACATTGACAGAGTATTTTGTTACCAATGCAATACTTTATTTTCCTATACTTTGTATGTAGGAAGATAAAGTGAAAATCGAAAGTTCAACTGGAAGCGATTTATCGCCAGAAACACGTTTTTTAGCAGTATATAATTGAAATTGAGTTTTTATAAAAGTTTACTTTGCCGCAGGTTTCGAGTAAAACAAAATGTTTTTTTCAAGCCTATCTCAGACTGGGAACAATGCTTCTACTTTCAAATTGATTAGCACCGTTGAAAAGATATTAAAATTAGAGTCTTTGTTACTCAAAATTGAAACTTTAAATTCAAACGGAAGAGGTCGAATTGTACCTAGTTGAAAGTGCCCCCAATGAAACAGACCCGTTTTAAGATCTACTAGAATAAGTCCCTCCTATAAAATAAAACATCTGGTGTGAACACACAACTTTCCTTATCTATAAAAAAAGAAGAAAGTATTGTAATGGGCTGAAATTTTCGATGTAGATTTTTCAATGCCAAAACAGGTTTTGAGGTCCGCAGAACATAATCTCAATTACATTTGGAACTAAGTTGTATTTTCAATTTCTTGTATGGAATTGATATGAATAGGCAACAAATTTTAAGTTCTAAATCTTTCCATTCTGTTTTTAAGCAGAACCGCCAAAAAGCGGCCTTCAACCTCTAATTAGCGGCCAACAATATATTACACTTCAACCTAAGTTGTATTTTCAATTTCTTGTATGAAATTGATATGAATAGGCACCAAAATTCAAGTTCTAGCTATTACCGTTCTCATTTTAAGCAGGATATGCGAAAACCACTAAAAAGCGGGATAAAACCGACAACCATATATTCGATTTAAACCAAAAGATTATTTTGCCGTTCATGGCATAAAACTGACATGCATACTAAATTTCAAGTCTCTATACTTGCCGTTCTTGATGAGATATCTTGTTCACAGACAGACGGACAGACACACACACGGACCAATGGCTGGAACTCGAGATTTGGGCTCTGGGGACCCCAAAACGTGTTTTGTCATTGAAAACTCGACATCGAAAATTTCAGACCATTACAATAAGTACTTTCCTTTTTATAGGATAAGGGAAGTAAAAAAGCACGTTTTTTTAGCGTTTTCGAAATTTAAACCGTTGTAAAATAAATTAGTTCTATTCTTCTTATTTTTGGACACCCTGTAAAATAGTTATGCAGGTGACCAACTGACGACTTAACATTGGCATTGTAAATTATTATTTGCCAAGTTCATTAAATAACTCGCTTAAAATTAACATAAATTTGTAAAAAAAAAAAAAATACTTACCATTTCCATTTGATATTGACGAATAGAACTGAGAGCCAAACATGGTGTTTCACGATTTACAAAAGTAATAATAATAATAAAACAATAATTTAGCTAAATTAAGCTGCATTTTACTAGAATTTTATATAAACAAATCTGTCAGAAACACATTTTTTTCCATTAAAAAAACAATACATTTTCACTGAAATGTAAACGGACATTATTTTATAATGAATAAAATTTGGAATAAAATAATTTTTTTTTTTAAAAAAATACTATGCGTAGAAAGAACACAGATTAAATATTATCAATGATAACCAAAAATATTCAACAATTAACTAAGTAAAAATTAAATGAATTGATTTTTGCGAAATATTAATTTTTTTAAAAAAAAAAAAAAAAATATGCAACGAACTAATAACATACGTACTCGAACTCGATACGAATTACGAATGAGAAATAATATTTTGATTACCTTCTTATCAAACGTAAGAAGAATACGTAAACCCTGACGTCCCGTTGCGCCGCGTAGAAATCAATTTGACAATTGAAGAGATGATGAGAGACGGACTGGCACGCGATAACCTGAAACTGAACTTGACTGAAAGCAAAAAGCATTTTAAATTTGAATTACTGATAGATACTTCCAGATTCCAGATAGTTACTTCCCCTACTCCATGCGCTCAGGCACAAGCAACAAGATACAGTAACAGGTGAACGCCGAACACACGTATCCCAGAGTCCATGACCATCATTTCTTGACCAAGGTTGCCAAATGTACTATTATTTCCCCAACTTAAAAAAGTGGGGAAAAGGTTGTGATTCGCCACCAAGTATATTTCTTGTGTAAAGCGGATTTTTTTTTTCCTCCGCAAAAAATAAATTTTTCATCTCATATTGTTTTTCATAAGAGAAGTAGTACGTTGCATAGAAAGGTAATAGTGGTTCTGCGGACTGTAACCTCACTCAATTTGGACGACTATGACGAGAGAGATGGCGAATAATGTATTAATTGTGTACGTATTTGTATAGTAACCCTAAATTGAATAATTAGATATGTTATATTCTACTGAGTTGAATAAAATGACACTTTCTAGTTGTCCATAGGATTTTACATGTAAATTTAGACTTATGGTCTACATATCCTCCCAGTATGTCACAAAATAGAAATGATAGTGATTTTCGCTGTCGAAAATCTTACCTACGGATCTGAACTTAGAACCGATATAGTGGACTAAGGTTCCTTCATAGGATAATGGTTAATAATTTTGATAATTTGGGAAAAAATGTATATAGAAACCTATTTTTTTTAAAATTGTTATGTACTCAATTATCAGAAACTGAGTTGACTAAAATAACAGTGTCGTACATAACTAGTAATACAAAGGGCGTGGGTTCAAGTCATCTAAATGTAAGGATTTTTTAGTGGATATAATCAAAGTGAATCGAGTCAAGTAAGGACACATGTCCCTTGAAGTCAAGATTGGAAGTGCGATTCCCGCCCGAGGTGGATTTTCCTCAAAAGGTGGAATTAATTATCAGATCGAGTGTTTTTTTTCATCCCATATCTTTTTCTCTATTCGGTTTCTGTACACTAATAAATAATTACAATGTTTTAGCTCCCTCTATCAAATTGTAGCCCCCTCGCTCCGCTAATGACATACCTAAATGATCAATAGCTCTGCGCTTTGAAGACTGCTGACTGTTGATGACACGTGAAATTCAAAATAATTGTTCGCTAGCGTACTACCATGATGAGCGTGTAGCTACAAGATGCTGTAGCAACCGCTACAGCAAAAATAGGAAAAAGTTAGGTTCAATTGATGACCTTGACACGGATTTCATACCTCCCTCATAATTTATTGTTTATGTAACTAGTATCGAGATGTTTTCAACTATTAATTTATGTGAAAATGATAATTTTACAGTTTATTCTGTTCTCTTAATTCGAAAAAAATTAACAATTTTTTAAATAATATGGCAGATAAAATACTATATCTTCACTTGACGATGACGATTTATCGATATGGTTTTACGGGACATGTATCCCAATCCCAATTCAATACCTATAAATTTATTATTAATCACTTTTTAGTATTTTCCCCAAATTAGGGAATAAACATTCAACCTTGCAACCCTGCCAAATTTCTTCAAAATATCCCTTAAGTTATTTTTCAAATTTCCATATCAGTGTTAATAGGTATATCCCTCCTTATTGAAACGGGGGTTATACCTAGCTCTACCTACATAAATATATCTGACTGACAAGAAAATTTCGTTCCACGATTAATTTGTCCGTTATATTTACTGTTTATTCTTCTTTTTTTGGGATACATACCAATCTCTTCTCAGAATAGTACTAAAATCTTATGGCATCTAGTATTGGATACCTACTAAATATTTTGCTTCTCTGTATTTTATCTCAAATTAATTTTTATTGCTTCTAGTCTGGAGATCAGATACACGTAAATTATGGGATCTTTTCACTACGGAAGGGAAATTTTAAATACAGAGAGAATTGTTTCTTGAATGCGCGCGCAATATTTAATTTTTCAGTTTGTTTATTTTTTTGTTAGCAACGGAAAAAATCAGTTCCCAAATGTCTATTAAAATTTTTGATAATGTGTATTATTTTAATTTTGGGTTGTTTTGAATTTCATTATAACTAAATTCTAAATTAGAGTTTATTGCAGTTGGAGTGAGACCAAAAAATATTTTATCTCCAAAATGACATCGCTCAATATTCGCCAACAAAAGCTGGAACAACAGGTAAGTTCGAACTTGTGGTTGCTAAGGCATTGTTAAAGAAAAAAGTTGGTTTACAAGAATAATTGTCAAAATTCATATTTCCAGATTCTGGGTTTCGGATCAATGAAACTACATTTCTTCCAGTATAAGCCAAACCCTGAATTGTAACTTTCAGTGGCAAGCGATGAAAGTTTGTAATTTAAAAAATACATACATAAAACTTTGGAATTTGGGTCATTGGTGTTGGTTGAATAAACATCACCGAACATCAGATCTACAAAATTTTAATGAGGTAAAAAAATGTATGCTTCTATTGCATACTGCAATGTCTGGACATATTTTTCATCTAACCGTGGTATTATTTATACGTTATTTTACCATACTAATATTCTTTCCAGCGAGTTATGGGTGGAATAACATTTCTCAGTTTGTGTAAGAACATAATATTACATTTTAAATATATTGTGAAAGAATCGTAAAACAGGTAAATTAAAGTAAATAGACAATCTATTCCAATTTATTATAAATTTTGCGAGTTTCCAGCAGAACTCAGGCTATCATCGTCAGACAAATTTGGAATATACCTATGGTGCTTAGATTCTACTCTAGGATGGTCAGATTTGCGCTGGTCTCTGAACAGCGTTCAGAACAGATCTCTGTTAGTCAGGTTTATATACTATCTCTCTGTTATCAAAGAGGACTTTGGGAAATGCATTTTATTTTATTAAAAAAAAAAAAAAATCGAGGTATTCATACGACGCGGGTCAGATCTGAAACGACAGCTGCATTAACTTGTCCTGCGTTGTATCTGACTATGTAGTGGCTTTTACAAAATTGTAATATTGATTTGACCATAAGGAAAGCCGATTTAAAAATATATGCACTTGAGGAAAAAATGTTTTTTTGTTTTGTTTTATTTTCTAACCTTGGAACTTTGAGTACAGATCCTGTCAGTTTCAGATCACTGATGATAAGGCTGTTGTGCGTACTTAGATGGTAGTCTGTTCGATGAAACCAGGTGTTGTTGCCTATTCGGGGTGCAATCAACCTTGTGATGTTAACTGAGAAGCTGTTGTTGATTGCAGATCAACGACAGGATACCTGTATTGAACCTAGTAGATGTAAAATATATGTCTCCCACCACTGCTCCATAAAATCTNCACTGATGATAAGGCTGTTGTGCGTACTTAGATGGTAGTCTGTTCGATGAAACCAGGTGTTGTTGCCTATTCGGGATGCAATCAACCTTGTGATGTTAACTGAGAAGCTGTTGTTGATTGCAGATCAACGACAGGATAACCTAGTAGATGTAAAATATATGTCTCCCACCACTGCTCCATAAAATCTGTCAATCAATCATTATCAATTGTGAGCTCTAAGTATAGGTACGTTTTTTTTCCAGCGTCAATTAATGGAACAAAAATTGAAATTGAAAAGACAAACATCCAGTAGTATGATTCAGGCGACAGATATTACCGGTAGAACAGCTCGGCCTTTATCATCCGCAACTAGCAGAGAGTTCTATTGTTATGATGGGCCGCTTCAGTTTACAAGAATGCAAAATCCAACAGATACAAGTGACTATGGAAGCTCTTATCCAGACAGAAGTTCCCAGGAAGATGATGATGACTATGATGACGACGATGATGACGATAATGAAGGTACGTGGTTGCTTACTTTCCGAGAACTCCTATGGAAAAAAATTTCCAATCTAGCCCTTGGTTTTATTATACCTATTGACTCATTATATTACATATAAATAATTCTGTATAAGAAAACATTGTTTTTTCTAGTACAAATCTTTTTGTATATATTTGTGAGCTAAATTCTTCTTTAGGGCTGTAAAATCTCCTGCACCTAAGCCTCAATTGGGCTTTTTGTGATTGGAAGTGGATGGTGCCTGTAACATGAGCTACTGTGCCTTGCATATAACTGACAGCACTGCCAAGCTGTAGGACTATTTGTAGTATTTAGACCCTAAAGTAATGAGGCACGTCATGATTTCATTAAATCTACTAAGTCTAATAAAGTGGCAGCCAGTCTATTCCCAAATTTCAAACCATCTCGTTTTTCTTACCACGTCATTTAAATATAAAGATCCGGACCCCCAAGTGCGAACTACGTACGAAATTTCTAAAATTGATAAAATCATGTTGCCAATTTTATTCTATCCGACCTTAACCCGATGATTTTTGTTCACCAGGTTAACGCCCCAAATCTACATACACACAACATATTTCACTTTTATAGATAAAAATCTCCAAAAAGGACGTACTAAATTTCTTTATAATTTGTTCATAAAGTAGAAAAAAGTGTCACATACGACGCAGAATAACAGATTTTCATTACTTCGCTTTTTGGATTCTGCGTAAGGTATCTTCCCCAAAATAGAGGACGTAGCACTTGGAATTCCGAAAAGAAAGGTTGCCACAATTATTAATTAAAAAACAAAAGTTCACAAACAGACGTGCTCACAGACACGGACCAATGTTCGAAACTCAATATTTGGGCTTCAAAACGTTATTTGAGCCCATCCCAATACTTTTCTTTTTATAGATAATGAAAGTCGTGTGATGCTCACACCAGATTTTTTTACTGTTTGAGTTTTTTTTCTTGTAGACAATGTGGAATTTGAGAAAAGTACTAATCCAGTTTTTATTTTCCTGGTCACGGAAAAACGTGTGTAATGTAATAAAATTGCTCTTGTTTAAATAAATGTGCTACACAGAAAAACACCGTGGCGGTAGGGAAAACGTTCTCCTGTTGGCGTAAACGAGCTGTAATGATACTAACATTCATATTTCTTTTATTTTAGACGACATCGAACAAGAATTGTGTGATGCTGCTTTACACAGGGGGATCAATCTTGTAGCTGAGTCTGATTTGAACACAGGTTCCTTGGTAACAATGGCGACACCAGAAGAAAGAAATTTGGGTCTTGTAGCACCTGAAATATTATCTCAACCATTTATTTATTCAACTCCAGATGTAAGTATGTCTGTTGAAGTCAGTGAAAGTATAACATAGTACCCATCCACTATCCAAAACTATGGGACCTCAAACCTTAATTTTGAAAGTTGAAAAATAAGGGAAAAAACGAGAAGTTACAATATGATTGCTACATACTCCCCTGCCATTGATGAAGTCACAATATTATCAAGATTTCGAACCTTGCACGAAATCGCACCCCGCGATCAAGGTGAGTAGTGATGATTGGTTGTTGTTGTTGTTGTAGCGACAGACGACAAGTCAGATCAGATCAAGTTTGTTGTTGTAGGTTGAGAAAATCTGCCACCTCTTTCGGTCCGGTCCAGAGGTCAAGTACTGTGAGTGTGGTAGGACTTTGAGGACAGTCAAACAGATGATGAACATCGTGTGGCTGTCCATGGCAGAGATTGCATTCATTTTTGATATTGGTGTCCAATCTGTTGAGGTATGAATTGAGTAATCTGGACCATCCGGAGCTTAGTTGTGCCAGTTTGGACCTGGTTTCTCTTGGCAGGTCTGCCTCTTCTTTGGCGATTGGTGGTGGTTGGCGTCCCAACACCCTGTTTGGTTGATATTGGGCGATCGCATCTTCGACTGTGCGGGTGTGGATATCGCCAATGCACAGTTTGTAGTGTAGAGGGTCAATGGTAGGTGTTGGTAGGAACTCCTCTATCCTAGGTTTCAGGAAACTGATGGATCGGCGTATACATCTAATAGGTAATGGTTGGTTGACTAGAAGGTTACATGGATGACTAGGTAAGTGACTAGATAGTAGGTATTGTTCCGAGATCATCATATTGTGAGTCTTCACAGGTAATATTTGACATTCATAGTGGAGGTGGTCTTTGTTGGACATCAGAAGGCAGCCTGTTGATAT
>CM022879.1:7955700-7970382 GCA_012654025.1 Pachypsylla venusta | reverse complement strand
AGAAAAAAAAAAAAAAAAAAGACAATTTGTCTAAAGTAAAAAAAGCCAAGTCAAAAGGAAAGTGTTGTCAGAACTTATTTTGGAAAGACAATAGACCCCCCATACCCTGCAGAGTGTTTGGTTAAATTCTCTGAAACACTCGGTATATTGAATATATTGCTCTTAAGTATTCTCTAATGTAGGGCAAATTTTTAAAACAAGAAGAAATATTAAATTGAAGCTCATGACCTATCATTGATTTGCCCCCTCCTCTCTTCTTTGCGACTAAGAAGTATGTTCGTGATGAATAGAGGGCAGAGGTGGAGTACTATCGATAGGTAGTTTCGGCTATCGACCACTACGGATAATTTTTCTGAAATCGGTCATACTCATGATAATGTCACACTTAAATAGCTTTTTCAAATTTCTGAATTAGCAATATCCTCGATACATCATTTATTTAAATGTGTGTTAACATTTTTTTGTATGATTTAATTGGTTATGTAGTCTTAAGGCCACCACTAGCCAGCGCTCATCTTCATTGTTGATACGTTTTTGTAAAATCATACCAAAAATAAGTGTTCGTAATAATAAATCACGGCATTTTTTTCTTGGCGTTGCAGAACGGTCGTAAATCTTTTTCATTTAATTTGAATTTTTCAAATTTACCTAAAATGCTGCCTCTGGGAATTTCTATACCAAGTTTTATCAAAATCAAAAAAAGCGTTCGAGATTTATAGAGGAATGAACAGACTGATGTTTTAAAATTGTACAGCTAAAAAGTGTCGTTTTGACAATAACTCGCTTCTGCTTGAACTTATTTCGTAGATAAAACATACATTGTAAGAAGAACTTGTGTTGCTCCGTTTAGCCATCGTGGAGCAGTCAGTCTGTATATCAACTGGGCCTTACGAGTTATTATTCTAAATTATTTGATTGTTTCAGATCTTTCTACTGGCAGGTCGTAAGAGAAAAAAATCTGCAACCTCAAACTATTTGATATCAACTGATCCAACAGATCTTTCTAGAAAAGGGGAATCGTTTGTGGGGAAACTGAGATCAAATCTGTTAGGAACTCAATTTACAGTCTATGATAATGGCTACTCTAGGAAGAAAATCAATATTTTTGATCGAGATGAACAAGTGAAAGTGAGGCAAGAATTGGCTGCTATTATATATGTAAGTCGATTTATAAATCGAGACACTTTTGTTTGCTTAACAATTAGGGCCATATTCTTCTTTTTTTTAAAATTTGGCTTAACGTCTATTGGTCATTCAAGACGGGGCTTTTACCCTCCATTCGCTGGAAACTTGCAAACCAGCTACTCACATTGATCTCACCCAGACTGGGTTGGCCCGGAAAAATGATCCAACGATAACTGGTGTTCCCAAGTGGTCACCCATCCAAGTACTGACCACACCGGACGTTGCTTAACTTCAGTGACCTGACGGGAACTAGTGTATTCAACGTGGTATGATCGTTGGCTAAGGCCATATTCTAAAACTCAACTCAAGTGTGAGTTGTCACTCCGACTATAAATTAGCGGAGTGGCCACTCGCACTTGTAAAATTTCTATTTTTATTTTGTAATAAAATTACATGTAATTATTTTGGTCAGAACATTTTTTAAAATACAAATCAGACACTCTGATTTGTACACTCTGGTAGTGATCACTCCAACTCACACTCAAGTGGAGTTTTAGAATATGGCCCTTAACGTCCCTTTAACATCCATTGGTCATTCGATACGGGGGTTTCATCCTACAGCTTGGAAACTTACAATCGATTTACCCATATAGCCAGCACGAGGGCACACCCACTTAGTAAACCAGTTCCCGTTAGAATATTGCAAAATGTTGGAATTGAAATGTATCCATTAATGATTTTATGTATTAATTGCTCGAAATGTGATGTTTCAGGACACAAATGTTTTAGGTTTCAAAGGTCCTAGAAAAATGACAGTTCTTATACCTGGAATGACAAAGAGCTACCAAAGAGTTTCTATAACACCTTTAGATATATCCGAGACACTATTAGGTAAGCTACCAAAGAGTTTCCATAACACCTTTACATATATCCGAGACACTATTAATTAGGTAAGCTACCAAAGAGTTTCCATAACACCTCTTGATATATCCGAGACACTATTAATTGTAAGTCGCCAAAGAGTTTCCACAACACCTCTAAATATATCCGAGACACTATTAGGTAAGCAACCGAGGATTTTCCATAACACCTCTAGATGTATCCGAGACATTATTAGGTATGCTAACAAAGAGTTTCCATAACACCTTTAGATATATCTAAGACACTATTAGGTAAGCCATCAAATTTTTTTCCATAAAACCTTTAGATATATCTGAGACACTATTAGGTAAGCTCCCAAAGATTTTCCATAAAACCTTTACAAATATCCGAGACACTAATAGTAAGCCACCAATTTTTTTTTTCCATAAAACCTTTAGATATATAAGCACTATTAGGTAAGCTAACAAAGAGTTTCCATAACACCTTTAGAAATATCCAAGACATTATTAGGTAAGCTACCAAAGATTTTTCATAAAACCTTCAGAAATATCCGAGGCACTATTAGGTAAGCCATCAAAGATTTTCTATAAAACCTTTAGATATATCCAAGACATTATTAGGTAAGCTACCAAAGATTTTTTATAAAACCTTTAGAAATATCCGAGACACTATTAGGTAAGCTACCAAAGAGTTTCTATAAAACCTTTAGATATATCCAAGACATTATTAGGTAAGTTACCAAATTGTTTCCATAAAATCTTTAGAAATATCCGAGACACTATTAGGTAAGCTACCAAAGATTTTTCATAAAACCTTTAGAAATATTCGAGACACTATTAGGTAAGCCATCAAAGATTTTTCATAAAACCTGTAGATATATCCGAGACACTATTAGGTAAGCTTCCAAAGTGTTTCCATAAAACCTTTAGATATATCCGAGATATTATTAGGTAAGCTACCAAAGTGTTTCCATAAAACCTTTAGATATATCCGAGACACTATTAGGTAAGCTACCAAAGTGTTTCCATAAAACCTTTAGATATATCCGAGACATTATTAGTTAAGCTACCAAAGTGTTTCCATAAAACCTTTAGATATATCCGAGACACTATTAGTTAAGCTACCAAAGTGTTTCCATAAAACCTTTAGATATATCCGAGACATTATTTGGTAAGCTACCAAAGTGTTTCCATAAAACCTTTAGATATATCCGAGACACTATTAGATAAGTTTTCAAAGTTTTTCCATAAAACCTTTAGATATATCCAAGACTCTATTAAAACATTCACATTTTTCGAAGACACTAAACAAACTACCAAAAGATTCACAGGCGATTAGAGATTTCGAATGATTTCCGTTTCAGAATGTTGGAATAGTAAAAATATGGACAATGTTATTGAACTTCACAATAAAACCCCCATCTGGAATGAGGACACCCAAAGTTATGTGCTCAACTTTCATGGTAGAGTCACCCAGGCATCTGTGAAGAACTTTCAAATAATTCATGACAATGATCGTAAGTGAACTCTTAACTTAATTAATATTTACCCGAGCCGTAACAACGGAACCCTATTATTAAACCTCTGATGACTGTCTAGGGCGTCTAGGCTCTAAAATTTATTTATATGTTTTATAGTTTTTACCAAGTACCAAAAGTGTCTGGTTCCTTTTTCTTCAATTTAATATTAACCAAACTGGAGCGACAGACGCCAGGAAACCATTATTGAACAACATTGACAACACATTTTGGGTTTAATATTTTCTATAATAAACCTTTGNCACAGTTACATTTGATTGTTCACAGTGGGGCTGTTGGATTAGGGACAAAATGTGGCATTTATCGTATTTCTGTACTTTTGATGACTTTTTTGCTTCCAAGAATCATTTTATCTAGTGTAAATCTAAGATACCCCTTCCGTGCTGCATACTCTTTAGAATTTCAAAATTTGATATTTTTATTTACCACATATCTTCAAAATTTGATATTTTTATTTACCACATATCTTCGGTTTTTTCTAAGCTAGTAGTGGTTTAGCAGTTGATTTCTAGAAGGAGGCCGCTACAACCACTAACCATACAATGTCTGTCCGTCTCCCATAAAACTTCATCTTACAAGTAGTTATATTTGTATGCTTTCAGCTGAGTATATAGTTTTGCAGTTTGGAAGAACATCCGAAGACGTATTTACAATGGATTACAGATACCCTCTCTGTCCTTTGCAAGCCTTCAGTATAGCACTTAGTAGTTTTGATAGTAAACTAGCGTGTGAATGAAGCAAAGTTGTGTGAATTCACGACAATAAGGTCTCATCAAACAGAGAGCGTTACTTTATATATTCAAATGATTTGTGTTAACGTAAGATCACAATGGTGGTAAGATTACAATGATCAATTGTAGAACAATTAACTTACAATTAAAAAATCGTTATTATCTGGATTGGTAAGCATCGAGTTTCAGTACGAATAGCCGATTGCTTTACCAACAATGGGTCAGTTGCACTTTTTTTTTAATTTGCTATATCGACAGTTTTATTAAACACTGTCGATGCACAGTTATTTTAAACACTCTTTCATATAGAAATTCGCTTTTTGAAAACAAAAAAATCAAATTTTGCGGCAACATTTTTTTTCCAAATCTTTGATGATGACGTCATCTGTCTAGGTATTTTTTGTTTACATATTTGGTACTATTTATTTCTATATGATTTTTTCAAATTTACATTTTGCTTAAATTATTTATTAACAAAGAAGTTTTAATATTTATAACTATTAAAAAATTGAAACTAGATGACGCTATTTCTTTTTTTCTTTTTTTATGCAACTGACCCATTGAGTCGATTGATTTAAATACATCTAGTCTAATAGTGCTGTCGGACGAGTTAAAACGGTTGGAAAAAAAACTCTCAATTTAGTGCATGGGGTTATAATTTTAATTCTGGTTATTATAAAAAAATCAAAATTTGATATTTTAGGTTTAGGTAATGTGGAATCCAAAAAGCGAGCAAAAAATCCGCCCATAAGTAAGCGGCACTTTTGTCAATTTGCGTTGATCGATTTAAACGAAATTTGGTATGAAGGTTCCATTTTGTTTCATTGTTTGTCGATAACAAAGGTTCTTTATTGAAAATAATAAACCAAAATACAAAGTAACCCGTCGTGCGATTCTTCTCTCTTATTTTTGCACTCGAGGCATAAGTAAATTGGGAGGATTTTGGTAATGAACAAGATATTTTTATCTTTTTAAAAATTACCCAAATGAAATCTAGGATGTTTTGCAGTCTTTATATGAATTATCGAAAAAGTAATTCTTGTTTTTTGTGATTTTTTTTTCTTCTGCCAGTAAAATAATATCTTGCATACTGGTTGATAAAAGTTCCCAATAAAATGTAATCTGTATTGTCTTGTATTTTATTGGTGAATGGTCCCCTAGGGGGAAGTAACGCATTCTGTCTGCTGACGTCGCGTTATATCGCTCTCTGTTTGACGACACTTTTAGTGATGATATTCAGGATGTTTCTAGTTATGAAATAAACAATTTCAATAAGAGGTGCTCTGTGAAAAAATGATTTCCAGGAGATAAAAGGATTCTTAAAATATCTTGAATACAATGATAGATGGAAATATTCTTAAAATACCTTGTAATGCTATGTTCTGAAAATTATGACATAATAAAACAAAGAAAATTTCATTCACATTTTTAAAATGAGTTTGCCCAGGAAAACGTTGCTAAAATTAAAGAGCTTATAGAATACATAATTTCCACCAGTCTGTTTTTGCGTGGTTTTGAACATGGCGGATATTTTGTGTTTTCATTGAATAGCTAAGAATTTGGGAATCTTATTCAGATGAAGCCACAAGGGTTCGCTAAACAGTTCTCATGTCAAATTTCAGTGCAAAATATCGGGAAAATATTTTTCATGTTTGAAAGAGTACGACAGAAAAATAAAATCATGGGAATTTTTCTTGCTGCAAATTGTATTTCCTTTTTAATGGTCCGAACCATTTTTCTTTACTATAAGNGAATATATGGCCCAAAAGCAAAATGGCCGAATATATTTGATCTTTATTTTGTCATTTGGCTTCCCGTCAAACAATTTTTTCAGCCAAAATATCTCTAAAATTTCTGCACGAATACAATACTTTATCTTCTATGGAAGAGAAAGTAAAAAGTTGAGAGAGGCAATGCATTTTGGGAAAGACACAAAATGACCGCCATCTTGAAAATGAAGCAAAAACGGATTGTACATACTGGGAGTATTTATTGTTGGAAATGATGTGTTCTGTAACCTCTTAAATTTTTGTAACGTTTCTTTTCTGGACTACCCAGCATATGAGCCTCCTCTCTTAAAGCATTGATTATTTTAACTCATGAGGCCCACCCGCCCATGCTAATATTTTAATTGTGACTGTTTTCAAAAATCAAATGGGTGGGCTTGTCCTTTTAATTTAAATTGTTGTTCAGATATGGTTGCAAATAATATCAAAGAAAAAAATATTAATTTTGAGGACGTGTCGATCCAGTGGAAAACATTTCCTCTCATTTTTGGGGCCATAGAACAAGTAATATCAAGGAAACGCACTTGTTTCTGGTACACCCTCTATATTTTGTGGTCCTATGTATCATCACTTTTGGAGATATCATTTGAATAATCTCAGTTAGTCAACTCTTAGTTTCAATTTAGTTTTTGTGTTCTATTAATTTGGTACGATCTCTTTTATATAGTTTTCCTTTATGTATTTTAATTTAGGATCTTTGTAGTCATTATGAAATATGAATTTTATCAACTACGAGTAGATATAGTCATGAACGTTTTTCTCTGTTCAATTCAAGAAAGTTAAATCGAAGATCAATTTACTTGAAGATGTCGTAAGACCGATAGACCAAAAGCGTTTGTGACTCTATCATATCACTTCTATTCTCTCGATCAGAAAAAAACAGTGGGGTCTAAATGGTCCTAGAGCTCCCATGGCTCAGTGGTCACTGCACTAGTTTTGCACTCGGGAGACCCAGGTTCGAATTCTGGCTGGGGCAAAAATTTGTCACTGTGGTTTCGATGTTTTCGGGGCTCACTCAGCCTCCTGAGGACAATGAGGAGCTATGGAGTTATATGCGCAAAACGACCATGTGCCAGCATTGATATTGGAAAGTCCTACAATGCTGCAGTGAGCACAAAAGTTGTGACATAATAACGCAAAGAAACTGCATTTTATAGATATAAGAAAAATGAAATGGTCCTGAAATCTCGGCATGATTAGAACTGGGATTCACTAGGGTTTTGGTGGCATTGGATTAGCCATGAAAAAATAGCAACTTTTTATAATTTTGTATTTTGATTTTTCCAAATTGTTTCCCCGGTCCAACTTTAGGGACCAGCACTGTCATGCGATATCTAGTCAATCAATGTTAATTTATGTTTAATCTACCTATGAATGTAGTTTTTTTTCCTTTTATTCCATTAAGCAACATGTTGAACAGAGGCCCCAAGAGCAATTAAGGTTATCGTTTAGGAGGCAAATTTATCGTATAAGCTTTTAAAACATCAAAGAAAGTATAAAAAAAAATCTGAAAATATAATATGAAATGAGGATAATGTATAATAGACCTGGACATTAAGAAGCGATTTCTTATTATCAACAATTAGAGCAAAGGAGATTATTTCAGAACAGACCAAGTGAATCATCACCTTTTCCGCTATATTGGGTTTGTTGCGCTTTAAATGTGTATTTCATCTTGGCTCACTGGGTTGGTTAAAAAAAAATCACCCATGATTTTCTTGTCACCTGATATATTAGTCCTTTAGCACAACCCCGGTTACACCACGTGGAGGTGAAACATGCGGTCGTGCTAGTCATAGAAATTAGATTTTGCATGTCGCTTTTCATTTAGATCCCTACATAATGGTAGTAGTATAAGGACTAATTCGATATGATTTTGAATCACACCCCGCTGTAAATTTTCTCGTGGGAGTACTTAAAGTTCTCACAGCATTTCGCTGATGACTATTCATTTTTTGTTTGAAGCAGAGTTTTTAAGGGCTTCTTGTATTTAAAAATAATTCTCGGCCATTTAAAAATAATTCGTACTTAGACTGGTCATTTACAGAATTACAACAGTTTAGATATAAGAGAAACGCTTTACAAACAAGGGAGGAGAGGTAACTTTGTCGCTGATACTTTTCTCTATATGGCAAAATTTATTGCTTTCATTGTCTCTTTTTTGGCAACTGTGAAGTCTTGAACAGTATATAATGTACGGCCTATTAATGGAGAACAACGCCGTGATGCCACATTACTCATAGTGGGGCCAGTCTTATTATTTTTATCACACCTCATACATCCAACGATTGTATAGATTACTAATGGACTAAAAAGGCGTCTTTCATTTGACGCCACGTCGCGTCGTTAAACCGCGATACCTTGTTGCTTCTGTGGCCTTAGCAGTAGAGTAGGTATGGTTAATTTACCTTGTTTTATTTATTTCAGTGGCTTAACTAAATAAAATGAGGGTTATTTTTGAAGGGGGGGGGGGTCACACTTAATTTTCAGGTATATCTGAATTACTGCACGAAATCAAACAAATGTGACTTCTCATAATGATCACATTGTAATAATATAACTACCTAATACATATTATGTGATTCGTTGAGAGAGCGAATCCCCTCCCTTCTCCCCTGGTTGGGCCACTGATTTATTTATTCTGTACTTTTGTAATAAATTAAACTATTATAATTTTTATCGTAATATACATATTATGATTAAATGTATTGGTTGTACTAGCTTTTTTTGGGGGGGGGGGGGGGGGTATAGACTCAGCAACGCCCCATAATAGTGCGGTGTACTGAATAGCTTTTATAAATCGCAAATGGACGTAAAAATATTTTCGAACGATATGCTGTGACTAAATCTGATTTTATCCCTCATAGACCAAAGAGCACCTCTCCCCAGGGATTTTAGCTTTGTCCAGACGACCCTCGTTTGAGGATAACTCCAAATCCTATTGCTTCGTCCCAAAAGAGTGCCCCTATATTGATTGACAACACAAAATGTTACCTAAAAATAAAAATACCCAATACACCATCCGAATTTTCTATCAGAATACACGGGGCCTCAGAACTCAGAAGCAAATCTCACACTTCTTACATGAATGTTTTATCTGAGGATTATGATTTATACATGGGGCCTCAGAAGCAAATCTCACACTTCTTACATGAATGTTTTATCTTGAGGATTATGATTTAACGAGTGCTGACTGAATGGCAATGTTCACAGCAATCACCTTTTTGACTCTCGGTATGATGTCTTGTGACAGGATGAGGACTTTGGTGTGATATAAAATTCGGATGGAGGGGGGGGGGCTTCCCCGGTATTAAGATGTGGCTCAAATACCTCCACTGCGGAAATCATGTGGCTCAAAATTTCATTTTATGGATTCATGGTGCATTACTTTACAAGGAAAGGTTTTCACGAAGAAAAAATGCAATGATGCAGGTAGACCCCGCCGAAGGGCTGGTCGTCATTGACCCTAGTCATCCAGCATGGGTACTCAACATGTCCTTTCATTCTGAATCTCCGTCAGTTTATCCCACCCTTAATTATAAGAAAACTTATTTTCATCTATTACGCTCAATATTAACGGGCTCATAAAATGTGCATCTTTTAAAGTTTAAATTTTCTCGCTGGTGGCATAAGGACACCCAGAAACTATTTGAGAGGAAGGAATGGTTCAGGAAAATGAGGTTTAAATCTCAAGGACAACAAGAAGAGTACCTCGGCCTCAAAAAATTGTTAAACTGATTGCTCGTGATTATCAATGCATATAAATACCATCACTCGTCAGGTCAAATTAGGCAACAGTAATCCATTTTGGTGCTCGACTAAAGAAAGAATTATACCTACCTCTCCAAAACCCCCCTTACTTTCAAGGAAGAACAAATATCAAAACCCCAGAAAATTGTTCGATGTGTTTGCAGAGCATTATCTAAATGCAACGACCCCTCGAACAACCTTTACTTTCATCTGGAGAGTGTCTCCGAGGCAGGCGTAACATGTAAAATTCAATCCGGGTCTATAAACAAACCCCCTAGTCCTGATGGCATCCCCCCTATTATTTTTGGCGAATGTGCTAACAGTTAAAAGTACACCTCAAACATTTGATCAATACGTCCCTAATATTCCGGTGATATTTCAGTCAAGGTCCCCAATAGTAGCGAGACTAATATGTTCAAGTCTTACATAAAGAAAAGCCATGTCCATATACAACAGTATATCCGTGAAGCCGGAGAAACTGAAGACGGTAAGGCTCCCTCGAGCGTCAGTAATTGCATTTGTGTCTGAATCTTACCGACATGGATGAAGTGTAGACGCTAAAAACATTATTAATTACACAGTGATAAATATACGAACATTCATCACTGAGAAAATCAAAAGGATATTATCTCGCTTAGGTCCAATGCAAATAATGAAAATATAAAAAGATACCTATAAAAAAAAATATAATATGATAAGAATACAACAGGTAAGGTAACAGAATAAAAATAAACTGATAACAGTAGTGATAACAGAACTGATGATTTTAAATTGCTGATTGTATGAGAAGTGTGCAAACTTCAAAAGTGGTGACGTCACTCGTAAAATTACTACGGTACGAACAAGATCTGAGATGAATATCGTAGGGGAGAGATTTAAAAAACTGTGATCATTTTTTTTAAATTGCTGAAAATAATAATATTATTTTTTTAAATATATACATATGTATTATGTATATATTTTTGAATAGGCACCCTCTTCTGAAGATTCTATTTCCAATTTTGTGTCGAAGAGGGGGGATGTAGTTGTATTCGAAACAACACAACGGACTCCCGGGTAATGAATCCACCGCCTCAACCAACTGAGCTACTGAGGCTGTTAATTCCGCTTTTTTTATTGTAATATATATTCAATGTCATTTACCATGTTATTGAACTTTTTTGATATACCTATTGTTCATTCAAAAGTGAGACTGCTTGACTGACGCTTGGTCCATGTGCAAAGAATTAGCTTGATCAGAATTTGATTGATACTTTTTATTTCTTAAGTCGCTTGGTCCATATGCAAAGAATTAGCTTGATCAGAATTTGATTGATCCTTTTTATTTCTTAACTTTGCCATAATAAGTATTGAATAAAGAATAAAAATAATAAGGAATTAACATAAAAATTAAATCAATTCTTCAAAAAATCAATAGCTTATACCTATGGTACTCACGAAAAAAAATATTTTAATATCAAATTTTTACAATTTTGTGAAGATGAATTAGGTAGGAACAAGAAAAACAAATGGTACTTAACAGACTGAAAACTCTTTTCAGCTATCTGAACACCTGAACCATGTTTAAATTAAATGTTTAGTGTACCCAGAGTAACAAACTCATTTTTAATCTCTCCCGTACGAAATTCTTTATCGGTATCTATTTTATACCGTAGAATTTTTTTTTATGAATGACGCCTCAAGAGAAGTTTGCTCACTTCTCATATAATCAACAAGTTGATAAATATTTTATTTCATGGGTATGACTCCGGGGAGAACCGTAGGGTCCCATTGTTGTGGGATTTTTGTGGCGTGCGGCGTGACACATCGCGGAAAAAATCCCACCAATCATATTTTTATTTTTTCCACCTCTTTTGTTTTGTTTTTAACTTTTTAATTTATGTTTACTTGTTATCTTTATTGACATATTTGAACCCCCCTCGACAGGTTAGGAAACTTTTTTACGGCCATGCCTTTATTGCTTGAGCAAAATCTTTTTTTTCCCCAAACGGAAAAAATATTTTGAAAACGGGAAAAATATTTTGAACGTGGGATTTTTCCCTTGTTTGAGGACCCGACGGTTCTCCCCTAAGTCGGACCCCTTAATGAATTTTTTTTAATGAATAGATTAATAAGGAATCACTCAGTAGAATGTAATTATTTTTATGACTCACTCCATAGCTCACTACTCAGTAGTCAGTAAGTAATTTTGCTACATCATTCCCCTTTTCTTAGCATGTATAATACTTACCCAATCCCGTGCATTTCATGAATCAAATCACTCAATTGAGTGATTTATCTCCATTCTATTTTGCGCGAGCTTTCTTGCGTTAGGGTGCTCTCTCAGAGAGTCGCTTACGTATCTTATTGCATATTCATATTAGAAAAGTAACAATAAAGTGCAATTTTTATTAATTTTAATAATTTAGAATAAATTTTGTGAACTGAAAAAACAAAAACACTGGTTACTGAGTGTGCTCATTGCTTGATCTGCAGACTCCCATAAGGGTGCCCGCAGAAAGCCGCATACTTACTTATTTTATAGCATATCACACTTTTTTTTATAAGCAAAGAAAAAAGGCTCAATGTGCGGACTCACATAAGGGTGCCCGCAGAAAGCCGCATACTTACTTATTTTATAGCATATCACCCTTTTTTCTATAAGCAAGGAAAAAAGGCTTGATGTGCGGACTCCCATAAGAACATATTTATTATGTACTAGCAGGATACGCCCGCTTCGCTTGGCGCCTTATAAGCATGGCCGTTTATAGTTTCAACCCCTTTTTTTCGCGATAAAAAGTAGCTTATTCCTTTCATAAAGTTTAGTCTATCTCCATACCAAATTTCATCAAAATCGGTTCAATAGTTTTAGCGTGAAAGCGTAACATACATACAGACAGACAGAGATACTTTCGCATTTATAATATTAGTATGGATTTGTTTTTTCCTTGTTTATAAAAAACATCTGGTATGAACATCACATGGCTATAGGGTCTTTCAATAAGAATGATACATTTTAAATTTTCAATAAACTAAAAACGGGTGTAGATATCAAAGAGATTTGAATACCATATTGATCCCTAGAGTATGCCATTATGTTTGGAATAGAATATCATTCAAATGTTCATCGCGACTATGTTAGCATTGATAGACTCGGGCAATCGGGTGCACCAATTTAGGATTATTTTATTCAACAGTTGGGGCTGAATGTCAACAATAGCTGGACGACAACAATAGCTTTTAGAAGAGATATGAGCACTTGAATTTTTGGTTTTTTGGTAGAGACATTTTCTTGGCGTCTTTTTGCACACGAAGTGTTTTTCTTGGGGGATTTCATTATCAACTAACGAAGAGTCCACATATACCTAACTCTTTCTATTTTACTTTCCTATGAAGACAAGAAGAACATAATATAGTGTATTGCTCTAGAGTCTAGTGTGATCAGTGACTCCTTTTATTTGGATCATAGCTCAATGACTCAATCGCTCAGTTCAGTGTTAGCTCATTTAAATCAATCACTAATGATTTACACATCTCTTTTGCGTTCTATCTATGTCACTGATTTCATTAGGCCTTCCCATCCCTGCGGAGAGAGGACCCAGTATTTAGTTATCAGTATTGAGACGTCACGAAATTTCTCAGAAAAATGAAAACATTTATGTAGAAATTATAGGAACCAGAAGGTGTGTTACTGTGTAAATATTTTGAGCGTGGTAATGATTCCCGCTATAAGCGTGATTTTCTTTTTTTTATATAAGATTATTATCTCTTAAATTAATTAATTATTTTTTTAAAGAAAATATAATTTTAAATTTAATAAAAATGTAGGTAGGTATCTATTAGAGACTTGATTTGATTTTTTTTAATTTCAAGTCTCTAATCTATGCAAAAATATAAGTTGTGACATACCTATTATATTGGACGAAAAGGGGCTGGTCGGAGGAGGATTAATCACCAGGAAGTTCTCTCCCCCTCTACTTCAGAGTATCTTATGCTACTCTAGACAATTTAGTAGTAGTAGCGGTTTCTCTCACGAAATCAACTGTTTTTTCCATTTATAGATGCATGATTAATGAAAATGGTAGAAACAGATTGATACCAAAGAGGTTTTGATGGCTCTTGGCTGGAACTGTGATGTCATGCGTTCCAGGTCATTCTGGTGCGAAGAACCAGCCATCGTGAGGACTGTAGACAATAATAATAGTTGTTTCGGTAAAACTTCCGAATCGCGGCTTTCTCGAAGAATGAACTTTTTTTTTTAAAATGGATTGAAACGGCCTATTTTCAAGAAACTTTAACAAATTTTTAGGGGGCGAGGTGTTTTGCGTTGTTTTTTAACGAGTCTTTTATGACCCATAAATAGAGGCATGGCCGATCAAAACGTTTCCTAATCTCTCTGGGGAAGCGTTAAGATGAACGCCCCCACCAGAGAGGTTAGGAAACGTTTTGATCGGTCCCTCGATTTATGGGCCCATAAATTTTTTACCTAGTGGGTAAAACTTTTTTTTTCTACAACGCAAAACACCTCGCGCCCAAAAAATTCGTTAAAGTTTCTTGAAAATAGGCCATTTCGAGCCATTTTTTTTAAAAAAAGTTAATTTTTCGAAAAAGCCGCTATTCGGAAGTACCGCTTCATTGCCGCCCGAAATAGAGATGGATAGGAGACGTTCATTTTGGGGCCTAAAATCAGAATGTTGCCCAAAATCAGCTAATTCTATGAATATTATGGATATTCATACCAAATTTCATCAAAAGTGTACAAGAGTTATCGTGGTAAAAAAGACAAAACAGTTATATATATATATATATGCCTCAAGAGAAGTTTGCTCACTTCTCATATAACAAGTTGATAAATATTTTATTTCATGGGTATGACTCCGGGGAGAACCGT
>CM022879.1:7926809-7952347 GCA_012654025.1 Pachypsylla venusta | reverse complement strand
TTTTCATTTTCCCAAAAATATGCGGTGGGGGGTGGGAAGATATCTCGAAAACTATGAGGGGTGGAAAAAAATGAATAGAAGCAAACTTGTAGGAAATTTAGATGGCTCCAATTTTACTGAGAATACTTTGCACCCTACAAGTAACCGTTTTAGAGATATAGGGGAAAACTTAAAAAAAGTGACCTTCGCCACGCCCCCTGCATTTGGCTCACCCCAGGTCCCAGGACTTTTAGTATGTTTATCTCCTGACCACACCAAACAAACTTTTGAAAAAATTCCTTAGTTTCCAGCCAACGCACTCTACACCCCTATTTTGATCATTCATTGACTGGACTAATTGTAAGCTGTGCTTGAGAATTTTCGTCAAATATATCAGTATGAAATCCAATTATCAATGTATTATTGTCAGTATAACCACGCAATGAGAAATGTAATAGGTAGGGCGATGGCAGAGTTTTGGGGTGGCAATGAGCAGGACTCAAGAATGAGGGATATGCATTGTATATAGGTCTAAAATGTTTTTTTAACATTACTTAAAAAGTTTTTAAGATAGCTTTATGAAACTCAATCTATGCAACCCTAAGGTTGTATAGAATATGTAAAAGAAAAAATCGTGTCAATCGACCAAGTAGTTTCGGAGGAGTAGTGTATAATTGAAAGCCCGAAGCTGTGGGTAAGAGGGACTCGCTTCGCTCGCCCCAACTAGTTTATTACTAGTGGATCAATATGATCAGGTGTTCACTTTAGTATTGTAGTCATTATAGAAAATAATATCTTAATCAAATTTGAAAAAAAAATTTGGGGCCCTCCCCTCCGGGCGGGGGGAGGGCCCCCATTTTTTCAAAATCGAAATGCCCTTAACACCAGCCATCATATATAAAAATTTACGTTTCTGCAACAAACTGCTAAAAAGTTAAAAATAATTTTCAAAAAACACATTATTGGGCACCCTGGGGCCCAGGGGGAGGGGCAGGGCCCCCAAAACAAAAACTATACACCAAAATTTCTTCATACCCTAAACATGTATACCAAATTTTGTCAAAAATGGATGAAAATTGTGGCTTGTATCGCGTAACATACACATATACAAGTGCATTTCGAGATGTATGTGGGAGTCAAAAGTGGAGTTCACTAACGTTCACAATTATACTGAACCAAAGGCTATAGCACCTATACTTTTTGTTCCATATCTTGTAAGGCGCCATTTACAAGTATATTCTTAGGGAATAAAGGCTTATTTTTACCTCCTGTATCGATGTTGAGCCAATGTAAAAAAAAAAAAAAAAAAAAAAAAAAAAAAAAAAAAAAAAATTTGGGTTCTGGGGACCTAAAAATGTGTTTTGTCATTGAACATTCGATATCGAAAATTTCAGCTCACTACACTATTTTTTTTATAGATACGGAAAGTGGTGTGATGCTCGTACCTACCAGATTCTCTCGTGTGGATATTCATTGTATTCATAAAATATTAAAAATCATCATTGCCGATGTTGAAGATGATCTTGTTCTGGATTTTGGTGTTTGGTTGCATATTAGCTGTGCCCTGCCAGAGCTCACGAGGTAAGAAAAACTTTTTTTTTTTTTTTTAAAAAAAAAATACTATTTATTATTGACCGAACGAAGGAGCTGAAGGCAGGCCCGTTTTACACCCTGCCAGCGCCCTAGGCACAACGAAGAGTAGCGCCCCTTTTTATACCCCTGCCAGCTGATTACGCCCACCCCCACCAGCCCTACCATAACGCCTATACGCCGTAAATTTAGATTTAGTTTGAAATGCCAGTTTTGGTTCGGGAGGGACTTTAGACTAAATGTCCCTTAACTCTCGTTTACAAATTATCCTGACCCGCCGTGTCCCGGACTGGCAACCGGTAGCCGTGAGGTATCTACTGGCCTCCGGTGGGAATGCGTGTAACATACCTTACGGCATCACGGACCACACACCCTCCCTTCTTTAGATTTGAAATATTTACATTATTCGTTTAATCACATTTTCTTTGGATTATTTTTGGTTTGTTGGCTTACCACTAGACTGACTAGAGATTCATGCAATAGCTTTTTTTTCTGGTTTTCCGTGTTGCATAGTCGTCAATAATGTTTTTGTAGTCTAATTTTAAAGTAATGTCGTTTTGGGTGCACAGCAATAATAAGCCATTAAGCTTTTCATCAACTATCGACGATCTAATTTCTGATTTCACTCTTTTCAAAGCTGAAAAGCTTCGTTCAGCTGTGCAGTTCGTCACAGGTAAGGTTAGAAATATCCTGAGAGCGACCTCCAAATTGGGGAAAGTGTCCTCTAATCCGTTTGATTTTATGTATGCGTACATTTCTTTGATCTTAGAAAAGTTCTCCAAAACCATGTATTGTTTGAAATGGTTACATTCCTCGGCAAAGTCTTGCCCATCAATATCGTTCTTGTATATTTCTCCTAACAGTTTAGCTTCACAAGCCACCTCTTTGGAATGTCACACGTCAAGTACAGCGCGGAGCGCCGGGCGCGGCTGTGATTTGGGTCAGATATCGGCTTTCGGCAGTGGCGCAATAAATGATCCATGCAGATACAACCACGGCAATTTTTTTTCCATTTTTTGCGCCCCCCCCCCCAAAAAATGCCAATTGCCTAGCGCCCTAGACACGTGCCCACCGTGCCTATTCGGTAAAATGGGCCTGGGTGAAGGCCTTAACATCTATGGTTCTCGCAAGACGGGAATTTGCAAACCACCAAACCAGCTACCCACATTCACCGCACCTAGCCTGGGTTTGGTAAGTAAACCCCCTCCGGACTTTGCTTAACTTCAGTGATGTAACTGGAACTGGTGTATTCATAATTATGAAGTACTTTATACTGGAAAAAGACTATTAAAGGGCTGTCAAACCTTTACGTGGTTATACTAGTGGTTTAGTGAACTGTAGAGCTCACTCATCTAAAATGAACACCATTTGACCCCTGTTGTCCCATAGGACCCAAAATCAGTCAATTCTATCAATATTCTGTTTGCTCATACCAAATTTCATCAAAATCGGATAAGGCGTTCCAGAATTATCGTGGTACAAAAAGACAGACAAACAAATGATAAATCGTGATGTTGAAATTAGACATTCAAATTGTTCGCCGAATTATTTGTTTTTACCAAAACACGAGTTAATTAATATGTTTTTGTTTCATAAGAAAAAATATTTTAATGTTTTCTACGAACTCGCCATATTCATTCGTTTGAAAATATAACATGTGTTAATCTTTAAGTACGATTTTGTTTACAGCATGTCCCAGGGCCGTAGACAGAAAATTCGGGCCGGGGGAAAAAATTACGGGCCCCTCTTATCATTCTTATTCTAAAATCACCGTATGAGCAGTAATAACAGTAAAAGTAGGCAATTCGCGTAGTTGATGTGAAAAGGCGTGTACGCTTCTTCGCGGTGACGGAGGGTTCACTGCTCCATGATGAGAACTGAAAGAATAAAAATAAAAAATGGGGTTAATCTACAATTAGAATGCGTGCAGCTTCCACTCCCTCGCTTGCATACCACCTGAGTACAGTCCGTTTTAAAAACACCCTATTCCTCTGCCGCACCCTGTATTTAGCTTGTGACTTCAATATTTCTTATGGTAGTTAGATTTCTTTGTGGTACACTCATGACAAACTGACACTCGAGACTGAGGGTGCAGGGTGCACTCAGCCAAACATAAAATCGATGTATATATTTAAAGATTTTATAAACCTTGAAAATTTCGACCTCGCCGGGGATTGAATCCGGTCTCCTAGAGCCATCCCTGTATGATGACCTCTGTACCACGGAGAATGTTAATTATTTCTAACGGGTTCAAATTTAAAGGAATTCTCAGAAATATTGAGACACATTGTGTGTAGTCTTTGATTTCAATAACGTACACCTAAAATGTTATATTATGTGTCACAATATAAGAATTTGGGCCTCACAAGGTTGGTTTCAACCAAAGCTCAATTCAAGAAATTACGAAAAGGGGGTACCCAAGACTAGCATTATCTTTAGGTTTTCTAAAATCCTAGCCCTCGTACGATCAGTCCTTTAGTGTGAATCAATTATATGGACCCCGCAAACCAAAGTTGGCATAAAATACATAGAGAGACCTAAAGCTCGTTTTTAAGAACCTCTTGAACAAGGAAAATATTTTCCTCTTTTTTTTGGGCTTAACGTTTCTTTATAATCTAACGGCATTCAAGACGTGTTTTTAAACTCCATTCACTTGCAAACCAGCAACCCACATTGACCTCACCCAGCCTGCTGAGTTCGGCCATAATGCGAACCTACTTGGTCGCCCACTAAGTAAAATCTGGCTGGATCTAACGGGAACTGTTCTATTGACGGACTACTTAACCCATATACGCTTACCGCATTGAGTATAGGTTAATTGATTCATTACTTACAACTTTTCTTAGAAATGGGAAGTATGAAGGTATCCCTGCGGATAACTTCATACTTCCCATTTCTAATACTTCAATTATTAGAATCCTCTTTCTTTAGGTACACGCCTCGTGATGAGGTCTATTCCCAAACCTATCCTGGTTGAGTGAAGTCAATGTGGGTAACTGGTTTGCAAGTTTCCAGCGAATGGAGGGTAAAACCTCCGTCTTGAATCACAAATAGATGTTAAAGAGACGTTAATCATATAAAAGAAAAAGTGTTAGGAGACCCCTACATATTCTCTCTCTCCACCCCCCGAGGCCAAAAATTTGTTAATCTGACCATGCGCGGGCCCCTAAATAATTCCCAATCCTGAGACTTAAATAGAAATACGTATTTAAAAAATCGCCAAAAATTCTGTCATCCGTCATGGCACTTTTTTCTGGGTCCTACAACAGGGAGATGAGTTAAGGCAACTTTTTCAATTTTTTTTTTTTAAAAAAGCTAGCTTTTTTATTGGCCCTTATGGGTCCATGTTGGACGGTTGTACATACGCAATAGAGACATGGCTGTAAAATCGTTTCCTAACCTCTCTAATTGGGTTAAAATTGGTTAAATTTTTTTTGGATTGCCTCAACACAGCCCCCCTGTCAGACCCCTTATTGAGAGAGAGAGAGAGAGAGAGAGAGAGAGAGAGAGAAAGTGCAATCGAAAGATCTCAAGGTCAACGTTCAACTGGGTCCTTTGATATTCCCTAGAATGTATGATGTAGCCATGAAAGGTATTTGTGGTAAGGTCTACAGCTTTTAACAAATTAGTTGCATTAAAAAATACTGCCCCGGTCTCTGGGTTACGAGTCCCTCCCCCTCTCCCCTTCAAATTTTCTATTAGGTATATTGTGAGATTGTGCCCCCCAAACCAAGAGGGCTATATCCGCGCATGAATCTGACACTGTTTTCATGTTTATCTATATATTGTTGTAAGCACCGAATGTGTTGAGGAATAGGATGGCACTGAATGTGTTGACGGGTTATTTTGAATAAAGTGAAGTTTATGGTAGGGTCCAGATCTAGAAAGAGAAGATTCTTAATTTTTCTGGAAGCCAAGGGTAAGTTATAAATAGAAATAGATGAGACGTAAACGCAATGAGTTAGTTTGATTTCTTATGCGTGGAATCTGTATTTATGGTTTATCGATTTATAAGCGTTCAGTGCGTATTAGGGATGGGATTTTCGACTCATTTAGGTGAGTCGACATGATCGACTCGACTCACAAATATGAATCGACTCAATGAGTCGACTCTCGATCTCGACTAGCATCGAGTGACAATTTTCTAAAACGCCTTATTTGATTGGAAATACATATTAAAACCAATTGGCAAAAGGGGCATCTACCAAATAAACGTCCTCAACTTCGGTGAATGAAGTAAAAAGACATCACCAATCAACCGTCACCAAAATAAAAGAACATTTTTCTTCAGTAAACAACAAACACCCGGAAAAATATTTCTCCCTTTATTATCTTTATCAGTCAACAACAAAAAAAGCTACTCGTAAATCGATTCATTTCAAAAAGATGTTCGACTCGTGAGTGAGTCGAGTCACGAGTCGACTCATGACTCTCGACACGTGTATGATTAACCCATCCCTAGTGCGTATAGTGACGGATCGTATCGTAGATATAAGTGTTGTATCGTGACGTACAGTATCGTGTAGTGAGTAATTATAGGTGTTCAATGATTCGCGGTAGTAATTTACTTCAGCTTAGTATCTTGACCGCGTTGTAGATGTTTCGAACACCCCTTATCGCCTACAACAATATACCTGTTATCGAGTCGACTAATGTTCGGTAGCCAAAAACTATAGTCGAACGAAAAATAGCGATTTCGAGAAACTTTCTTAAAATCCTGAAATTATATTTCTTTTAACTTTTTAATTAAAAATCAACTGCTGACAAATTCCCTAGCAACTAACCGAACGTAGTAAGTTTCAAACAAACATAGCATAGCAACGCTATACTATGTTGGGTATATTTTGGTATGGGAAGCGGGTTTTCCTATGGAAAAGGTTGTTCCCCGTCTATCCGTTTCAGAGTTACTATAAACTCTTTTTTAAGTATAGAAATAAGAACACCAAGATGTTAATGTTGAAAATTACCATTTATAAAAACTTACGAAGTTGGTCTTTATTGGAATTCGGGAAATAATTTATAAAATGTTAAGTTGTTGATCGTCGAATGTCAATATTAGAATTATATTTTAATAGACGCTCGATCTGAAGTTCTTCCTTCAGATCGACCGTATCGAATCATTCCGGGTTTTTCTATTGGCTAATGTTATTGAGTTCAGCCAATAGCAATTTCGTATTAATTCTAAACTATTAATATTGTTTAAGTTCCCTTGGCATGTCGATATAACATTTCGACATCGGATGATGTATAACTTGAATTCTTTGTTCTACTTAATATTGTTCAAATTTGATTCACTAGTTTAATCTGATGCAAGAGTCGATACCACACAAGATATCCTGAGAATTGCTAACTCTTATGATCCAATTAATATACTGGATGTATTTTACNGGTGTGGCTGCTGTTACCATTATTACCCTTAAAAATAGACTCCAGAGCTCTTTCAATGCGAAACCGAATAAAACAAATACTTCACTCATATTGGATTTTTTGATTCAACTATATTTACAGTAACAGTGTATAAAGGATAACTAATAATAATAATACAGATCCATCTAGTACAGGTGTAGGTATTTGACTAACGGTAAAGCTAAACTTTGGGAACAATTCCTGGTGGGAATCTTTTTTTTGCTTCTCTTTAACATCTATTGATCATTTGAGACGGGGGTTTTACCCTCCATTCGCTGGAATCTTGCAAACCAGCTACCCACATTGACCTCATCCAGCCTTGGTTGGACCAGAGAAATAGCCAGCATTACGAGGGCACGAACCCACGTGGGCACCCATATGGAACAACCTCGCTGGACATTGCTTAACTACAGTGATCCAACGGGCACTGGTGTATTCAACGTGCCATAGACGCTGGCTAGGGTGGTAGTTAAGTGAATATCTGTCAGTCATACATACAAATCAAAAGCCATCACAATTGTCCAGTCCGAATACAAAAGAAATACCAATTGATGTGTGAGTTTATTAATCTGTACAAAGGAAGTGTTTGTTTTCAACAGATAACAAGTACAGGAAGACCATTATGTTATTTGATAATGTCCAGTTACACTATCTTGTAAACGAATATATTTTGACAGCGCCATTCACTTGGTGTGTTGGAAGTATTACTGATAAACATATCATTTGTATAATATCTGGTAATGAATCTGTAGGGAAAGGTGCTCAAATATCGTCTCTTTTAGCACACTGTGGCTCCAAGGAACCCTTCGCTTATCATTAAAAATGTTCATTGAATCTGAAAGCATATCGATTTAAAATACATTCTCATCTATAATAATAAAATTCAATATAACGATAAGTGTGTGAGTGTGTGTGTGTATATATGTGTGTGTGTGTGTATCACTAATTGTTTAGCCAAAATTGATGAGAATGGACCCCTTCCCCGAAACCATAGGCTAAAACCCCAGAAAAAATATCAAAATCAGAAATGTTTTCGATTTACGGCCGATTTTTCGATTTTTTACCTAATTTAGCGTCATGGTCCGATATCTTAAATTTTGTCGCGACAACATATCAACTCAAAGCGAGAAAGTTTTAGGTGTCCTTTTAAACCTTAATTTGGAACATAGTTTGCAAAAAACGGTCCAACCGTTTCCGAGTTTTGTAAGGGGAATCATAGAATACTATTAGCGCGGGAACGGCCGTGCCTCTAAGGCGCCAAGCTATAGGCCGTAGCGAAGCACGGGCGAAACAGCTAATTTGAATTAAAAGCTTAGAAATGTAAGTAATGTTATGTGTATTCTAATAAGTTCAGTTCCTTCTCTCTACTGATGTGTTATTTGGGAGGAAATTTAATTGCTTAATATTATAAGGATTGTTTTCCAATGTAGACACCGGTAAATCCCATTTATAATATGGCCGGAGAGGTTCTAAATTTTTTTACCAGCTGGTAGTTCTGTGACTGTAGACCACAATTACTCTGAATATTGAAAGAAACTACCATTCAGCCCCTCCTCCTCCTATCAACATACGTAGGAGGCTCCGCCGGTTGTTAGCAATATTTTCCAAGGAACCTTCATGGTAGATTAAATTTTTTACCACAAGGTTCTGTATTGAACCGTTCTCGAGAAAAATATTGAAGATACTAAAATAAGTAAGTAGAAGATATTAAGAATAAGGTTACCTAGTCATCTACTTCGTGAGTCATTGTTAATTTTTTTAAAAAAAGCTCTGAGTAACTCAAAATTGAAGAGAAGAACATGGTTTTGAATTGGTATAGAGGTACCTAATACTAACCTAATAGGTACTCTACGATCAAGGCCAGTTTACTATGAGCGGGAAACCTATCTTGACTCATTATTCGAAGAGTTCAAGATCATTATAACTTTGAACGAGGATTCGAGGAGCAATTCCTAGAATCTTCCGTTTAAAAAAATCATGGAGTTAACGTTTAAAAGTGTTAAGAAAGTCGAAATTTCGTGATTTGAGCATTTTTACGATACTGTCTTTTCATAGTCCATGCATAAAATTGTTATAAATAAGCATCAAACTTCAAGCTAGCCAGCGTCTATGACACGTTGAATACACCAGTTCCCGTTCGATCACTGAAGTAAAGCAACGTCTATCGAAGTTTTTCTATGTGGGTGCCCACGTGAGTTCGCGCCCTCGTGATGCTGGCTATTTTTCCGGCCCAATCCAGGCTGGGTGAGGTCAATCTGGGTAGCTGGTTTGCCATTTTCCCGCGAATGGAGGGTAAAACCCCCGTCTCGAATGACCAATACATGTTAAAGAAACGTTATGCCAAAAAACAAAAAAAAACTTCAAGCTCTAACCGTTCTGCACATGATGAGCAGACTGTTTGGCGGTCGGAAGATATTTTGGAACTGATTTTAATTATGATGAAAAGCAGTCATGCTATAAATCGAATCTACATTTGTTTTGTCAAGTTCGTATACATCCCTTATGATCTCTCTTTTCTCCAAGAGTGATGCGTGATGCAACCATGTTGCTTCTCTGTTGCAGTTGAAATCTACCCTAGTGGTGAAGAATTAATCCTGTCTGCTGGTGACCCGCTAAATTTAATGTGTCGAAGCGATGGAAATGTCACCTGGATTCATGACAACGTCCCTGTAAGTTTTATTATCTAGTCAATTTGCATCTGTCGAGTGCACATATTCTCGGCCTCCGACACGCGTATATCCTGGATTCATGACAACGTCCCTGTAAGTATTATTATCTAGTCAATTTGCATCTGTCGAGCGCATATTCTCGGCCTCCGCCAGGCTTATATCCTGTTAGCTTCTTGATTGAGCAGAAAATAATTAACAGCCGAGTATTGGGCTCTTAGTGGTGTGTTTGAATTTTGGTCAGAGCGAGTATTTTCTAAAAGATTTTTTCCGTTTCCGAAATGGTCTTAAAAAAATGCCTTTATGCTTATTTCAAGGATTTCATTTTAATGGAAGCGATTTCGCGGACGCATAAAATATTCAAGGTATTCGTAAATAAATTATTATCTAATGTTTCGACTTATTCACAGGTCTATGTTATGTTCTTACAGTAATCCCGTTTTTTAAAAAAGTTTTCAGTAGTTTTTAACACGTTTGCCTCGAAGATATTTGTCAGCGGTGACGTCATACCGATTTTTTAACATACAGATTTAAATGAGTCCATCTTTCGTCGTGGCGTCAAGCTAGCGACCAAAAAATGAGGCAGCCGGTGTGGCAGGTTTCTATTATATATAAACCTCGATATCGTCGGAATATTCGCTGCCAATGTGGCGATACTTTTAACCTCGGTGATATTCGAGTTTTTCCGTTTCTGATGTGGTTTCTCTTCCTAATATCCTCGATATTGGCAATTTTATTGTGGAATTAAGCATGATTACTTTTAATTTTAGCATGGCAATTATTCAAAGTCTTCGTACCATCCTTACAAAGATGGCGACTTTTATGTATCTAATTTGACAATAGACCACCTCTCGATCATGCGCGGAAATAGCCCTCTTGTTTTGGGGGTCACAATCGCACAATATACCCAATAGAAAATTTGGAGGGGGCGGGGGGCTCGTAACCTAGAGACCGAGGGTTCGAGTCCTGGGCAGTACTTTTTAATGCAATGTTTATTGAGGTATGATACCTAATAATTTGTTAAAAGCTGTAAGGTTTACCACAAATACCTTTTATAAGGGTGGTAAGCGATTTTATAAGTGTGACGACAAAAAAAGTGCCATGACGAATGACGAATTTTTGACAATTTTTTTATTTTCGTATTTCTATTTAGTCTCAGGATTAGGAATTATTTAGGGGCCCGTGCCCCCCTCTCCATGGCATAAAAGACACAGCGGATTTAAAACAAAAAAAAAAAAAAATACGTGATTAGGTATAATGAAATTTGAGAAACACTGCCCGCTTAAAAAAACTGGGGGGCACGTGCCCCCCAGGCCCTCCCCTATATCCGCGCATGCTCTCGATTACTTTTAATTTTAGCATGACAATTATTCAAAGCCTTCGTACCATCCTTACAAAGATGGCAACTTTTATGTATCTAATTTGACAATTGATCACCTCTCGATTACTTTTAATTTTAGGATGACAATTATTTAAAGCCTTCGTACCACCCTTACAAAGATGGCGACTTTTATGTATCTAATTTGACAGTTGATCACCTCTCCTACCTTCACGTTGGTTATTACAAATGCCAGAGTACCACCATAGATGATGCTGCTTCCATCTACATATATGTCAAAGGTAAGTTTCTTATTACTTGTAGCATTGTCACCCGAGGCGCCGAGGCATCCATTAATAATGTAAATGTTCATTAAAACTCGCCACGGGGTTTGTGAAAAAAGCTCTACCAACATCCTGGCTAGCCAACCCACACTACCTTCATCTTTGCGCACTTTATTTTTACACAGGTAATTTTACACTTATAAAAAGTATTTTTGTGTGAAAAAATAGGCCATCGGATTCAGGACAGTCATGGAAAAAGCCGGAAATGTCCTGCCAAAGCCATACGTCCGATAATCCTATCTGTTCGTTTTATTAAAATTGTAATTAAGAAATAATTATCTAAATAGCCGTTTTTTCATGAAATACCAAATTTGTCAATCTGAGATCACTCTTGATCAAATTTACAGATCAAAACCATTTACTCGCATTCTTTAAGACTGATGATAATATTCTGGCCCTTGAGGGCACGGATCTGGTGATTCCTTGTAAACCGACGGAGCCCAATGTTACGGTGGAATTGTATGGCGGCGTAAGTACACTTGAAAACTTAACTCATTATTGATTTTACTTTTGAAGTTTTGCAATTTAAGTGCTTTAAGATTCGAAATGGGTTTCGATTGAGCTGAGTGGTTTCCAGTTTAGGGGCGCTCTCTCAGACAGCCGCATTCTCAATTATCTTAGAGCATACGACACATCTTTGCTTATAAGCAAGGAAATCATTATTTTTCTAAAAAATAGAGGATAACACATCATTTGGCTGGATGTTGAACCCGCGACCCCTGGATTATCAGTAAGACGCTGTGACCACTGCCCCACCGGGCTGAAAATACCTAATAAGTTTCAAGTTCCAACCCCACCTCATCCGATTTCAGAATTTCCTCACATTCTTCATCAACATTCGGTCTTGGTGGGGTACCTTGGTTCGTTATAAATTAATCACTAGGAGGTGGGGCCACCCTTTTCTTCTGTTCAAACGCACATTTTTAATAATGATTTGGACATCCCAGTTTTGATTCCTAAGATCATTTGAAAGGTTTCATCGAAGTTCCCCTCGATATCAAGGAACCGTTTACTTAAATCATATTCAAATTCTACATACGATCGACCATTATTTACTTCATTACCTCAATAATTTGATATTTAACAAATAACTGTCCTGGCAAAAAAAGAGATGGACTTAGCAATAATCCCTATTTATTATTATTATATTAAATTGGTCTTAGCTAACGTCTATGGGAGCGAGGTTGTACCATGTTTTTCTATGTGGGTGCCCACGTGGGTTCGCGGCCTCGTGATGCTGGCTATGTTTCTGGCCCAATCCAGGCTAGGTGAGGTCAGTGCGGGTATTTGGTTTGCAATTTTCCAGCGAATGGAGGGTAAACCCCCCGTCTCAAATGATCAATAGATGTTAAAGAGACGTTAAGAAAAAAAAAAAAAAAATGGGCATTATGACATAGATATAGTCATAGGAGTAAAAGTATAGTATCTAGCAATATAAAAATGTGTGAAATAGAAAGAAAGAAAACACACACACACACACATATACAGTATGTCCCAGAAGTCCTGCCCGGTGCCGATAACTTTTGAACCGCTTGGAGTTTTTGAATTCTGTTTGTTTCTAAGGATAGAAAAAGGCCCATGGCCATTCGAATGGTAATATCAGTATCCAGGTTCGAATCCTGGAAGTGTTTTTTTTAAACAAAGAGTCGATTTCTCAGGAAATTTAAATGGAATGGTAGAAATATTTTTTTGAAAAATAAAAGTGCCAATAAAATAAGGATTATTCCCATTTTTGTTTTTTCAAAAAAATAATCAGGAGCGAAGCCAGAAGGGTTCAAAACCAAAACATGTTACACCCTGTATAATGAAAACCGAATATTATTTTGATGTAGAAATCCGTTAAGAGTGGCTCAAAAAATGTTTGCCATCTACATAAGTAATAAAAATAACAACTTTCCAAACTAAAACCAAATCTCGTATTTCTACCAGAGGTTAAAATTACGACTTTTAGAAAACGGCCATTTTGGGTTAGAAGGTCTGAAGTAATATTATGATTTAAGACTTGAAATTGGGGGTGGCCTCAATAAGGAACAATTTGAGCCAAAAAAATAATTTCTAACCCTCACACTCATTCACAAGAGGGCCGTGTTAATGAGAAAATTTCAATAGAAAAACTGCTTATTAATTGAAGTGTTCTTAATATGCAGTTTTTCTATGGGAATTTTCTCAATAATACGGCCCTGTTGTGAATGAGTGTGAGGGTTAGTAAATTTTGACTAAAATGGTTCCTTATTGAGACCACTCCCCATTTTGAGTCTTAAATCATATACTTACTTCAGACCTTCTATCCCAAAATGGCCGTTTTCTAAAAGTCGTCATTTTAACCTTTGGTAGAAATACGAGATTTGATATTCCCGACCTACGGCACTGATAAAACTTAAAAGTTGTTATTTTTATTACTTACTAGGACGCACCAGTGCGGAGAAATCGCGATGATGTCACGTGAGTGTGTTTCTCCTTTATATATATAGATGTAGATGGAACACATTTTCTGAGCCCTCTTAAAGAATTTCTACATCAAAATAATATTCGGTTCCCGTTATACAGGGTGTAACAAGTTTTGGTTCTGAACCCCTCTGGAACCGCCCCTGATTATTTTTTTGAAAAAACAAAAATGGGAATATTGCTTATTTTATTGGCTCTTATTTTTCAAAAAAATATTTCTACCATTCCATTTAAATTTTCTGAGAAATCGACTCTTTGTGTCAAAAAAAGCCACTACCGGGATTTGAACCTGGATACTGATATTACCATTCGAATGGCCATGGGCCTTTTTCTATACAGAATATCGGAAATTCTAAGCGGTTCAAAAGTTATGGGCACCGGGCAGGACTTCTGGGACATACTGTATATATCTATCTATACTTATAAAACGCAAAGCCCAGTTGGTATACTGACGTACTGACTGACTGATAGCTCCACGATGGCTAAACCTAGAGACTTGAAACTTGGCACACATAGTATGTAGGCGCGTAATAAGAAAGGAAAAAAGGAAAGTTCAAGTGGGAGCAAGTTACCGCCAAAAATGACGCTTTTTAGCGGGTCTTTTTGTAATTCTTTTCTGGGCAAACTAAAGGATATAACGAAAAATGACCGAGAATGGACCCCCACCCAAATAGGATATCGGGACCCCATAAAAATATAAAATTTGGAATTTTCCGGTTTCTCCCCGATTTATGGACGGTTTTCACCACCAAAAAATCGGAATTGAGAAGTACCACTTCGGGATGAGCGAGAAAGCTGAAATTTGATACAAAGGTGTTCCGAAGTACAAAAAGTCATATCCTTGAATAAAATATTGAATTTTCTAACTAGGAGCGGTGCTCACTCTGGGGGTCGGTTCCACCAAAAACCCATAGTTAAGAAGTATCACTTCGGGATGAGCGAGAAAGCTGAAATTTTATACGAAGGTGTTCCGCAGTGCAAAAAGTAATATCCTTGATTAAAATATTGAGTTTTCTAAATAGGAGCCGTGTTCACTCTGGGGTGGTCGATTCCACCAAAAATCCAAATTTCGTAACCGTAGCGAAGCACGGGAAAACAGCTAGTATTATATATATATAGTCTAAGCTACGCATTGAAAGTATATATTTTTAGCCTAAGCTACGCATTAAAAGAATCATCTAAATTGTCACTTGGATCTACATGAAAGCCAGAATCGGACCAACCCAAGGAAACTGTTCAACCATGTTGAACAGTAAAAGAAAATTATTTATGTATTGAAAAACCTGAAAACACGTGTTGAAGCTTGCATCTCCAGGAAAGTCCGAGGTTCGACACCCAGATTGGGCAAATTTTTTGGAATTTTTATTTGCAATGAACTAACGTCAGATTAATACATTATATTTAGAATTGTCCTACGCTCAATTTTTGTGATTTTAAAACAAGGGTTGGTTTTAGACAAGAGCTATTCTGGTCTTTTTTGTAGCAAAACAAGTTTCAGAAGACATGTCATACCTTAAAACACCAAAAAATACGCATCAAAAAGTTTCTGGCATTTTCATTTCATTACCCACCATAACTCTGTCCCTGATCGGGGAAAAAGTGCCAAATACTCGCCAAAGAAGCATGATAACAATTGGGGACGTCATGCAAAAAATGAAGTCAATCGCAAAATAATTCGATTTTTAATAATTATTTTTCGATTTTAAGTGTCAACTTTGAGTGGCCCTAGCCACTTTGAGGTCCATTTCCGTATAGGGGTTTATTAAGCAAAGTGGCCTTTATTTGAGCTCTACTATACGTGGTTTCTTTTTTTTTTGAGGTCACATCAGTGAACGAGAAACACGTATCTTCACTGTTTGTGACAATATTGTTTTTAGGGAAGTCGAAAACCATTTCTTTAATTAATGGAGATGTAATAGTAGGTATACGGAGTAGAATTTAGCCTTAATGGCCTATATGGATCTTTCCACTGCGACAAGGGGGGACACTAGGTTCTTGTTTTTCTCTTAAAAAATTTCTGTAAGCACTCACACTAAGTTTCTCTGGAGATTCTAACTTTAAAAAAAAAGAAGAAAAAAAAAAANAAAAAAAAAAAAAAAAAAAAAAAAAAAAAAAAAAAAAAAAAAAAAAAATATCAAGTTAGTAATAATTGTTAGGAGTATGAAGTATTTAATGGAGCATTCGGTCGGAAGTATGAAGTATTATTTAATAGGCTAATGAAAAGTAAATAGTTTCCATTTATAAAAAAACTCTGCCAATTTTACTTTAATGAAGAAAAAAAAAAACCTCTTGGATGCATTATTATTTTGGCGTTTTTTTTGTGTATGTTTTGCATCAAACTAACATCTATTTATTTTATTTTACTAACCATATCAGGACCTGGGTACCCCCGTGAACGGTAGCATGATTATTGATAAGCACCCAGAAATTGGCATCACTTTATATGATGTGAAACCTCGAAATAATAATAACTACCATTGTGTCGCTGGTCTTGATAATATCACCGAAGAAAGTGTGACGTTTGTTCTTCTTGTTTTACGTAAGAATTCAATTATTGTTTTGTTGTATTAAGGAATAATAGACGATTTTTGTTTACAAGAAAGAAAAAAATAATAAGAAATGTATGACTTTTCGTTAAGTATTGGCTGTAATGGGTTGATATTTTCATTTTCAATGTGAAAATACGTTTTGACATTGAAAATGTGAAAATACGTTTTGACATTGAAAATGTCAAAATCTCGAGTTTTAGCCATTGGTGCGTGTGTTTCTGCCTGTAAACAAGATGTCGCCAGTGCTAGAGACTTGAAATGTTTATATGTTTGTCATTTTTATAAGAAGAAGGAACCGCGAAGCTTTTGGTTGAAATAAAATCTACTTTTGGCAGGGTTTTTCTACCGGTTTTCATGAATCGTACCCAGAAAGAGCTAGAGCTTAAAATTTGGTACCTATTTACTCGTATATCGATTTTATGCACGGAATGCACTTTTCGTTAAATTTGAATCTACCATTGGTGTTTTTTGCCCCTTTTTACGAATTTTGCATAAAAAGAAAATGTTAAGAAATTGAAATATGGTGCCTATTCACATCAATTTAATGCATGGAATAGGCCACGATACTTTTGATTGAAATCCAATCTAGCGGTATTTGTCCTATTTTGACGCTTTTCACAAATCCTATATAAAATTTGTGAAGAGCGTTAAAATAGGACAAATACCGCTAGATTGGATTTCAATTTCTTAACATTTTCTTTTTAAATAAAATGGAATTGCAAGTGCTGAACACTTGAAATCTGGTATGTACGTTAAAGTTAAGTATATACATAGAGCAATACAAATCCTACCTTTTATGAGACATATTGTTCACAGACAAACACACACATATGGCTGAAAAATGAGATTTGGTCGCTGGGGACCATAAGACGAGTTTTGGCATCGAAAACTGGAGATGAAAATTTCAGCCGATTATATACTTTCCAAACGAGGCTGTGAACCAAAAAGGCGTAATTTCTTCCAGGCCAATTATGACTTGGTAACTTCCAAGAAGAAAAATAGGTCATATTTGAGATTCTCAGACGTTGAGGGTCTCACGGATTGAATCCACCTGAGCTGATGTAGTAAAATAACGCAGATTTTTTTTTGCAATTTTATTATGTCTCTGTAATTATATTGTAGTGCTTGACATGGTTTTGGGGGCCCAGGTGAATTATTAACTTGCAGGGTCAGATGTATGATGACAATTAAAAACTTAAGCAGCAAACAACAACTTATTTATAACTAGATAACTACACACACATAAATCTACCATCAGACACGATGATGCCACTATTGATTGAACTAAAATGTATCTTTTTTTACTACCTACCTAGTAACTAGGTAGATAACCGGACTCATCATTAAGTTGACTATTAAATAACTGGTTTGCAGTAGTCTTCCATTCTTCTCTATTATTATCCAATTTCTTCATTTCCCTATAAGTTATATCCAATTTCAATGGTGGTCTTCCTGTTTTACTTTTCCTGCCTATACATACCTGCCTCTAGAATGTGTTGCGTCAAACTATCATGCCTTAGGATATGGCCTATCAATCGAAATCTTCCTTTATTCAAATTTGTCCGTAACGATTTTCCTTTCTCTATTCTTTCCAACACTTCCTCTTTGTCACTCGGTCTGTCCGTCTTATTTTTATAATTTTTCGGTAACACCACATTTCAAAAGCTTCCAATCTTCTTTGATCTTCTTTTCCAACTGTCCTTGTTTCGCTTCCATAAAGGGCAACACTACTCACATGAGTTTTTTAATTATTTTTTTCTGTAAAATGCATGTTCTGCTATTCTCAGTTTGTCTTTCTTACTCTTCCCATCTGATGTTATTATGCTTCCTAGGTATTTAATTTTTTTTAATATTTAATAGGTATTTAATTTCTTCTGCTCTGTCCAATTCATCTCCTTCAACCATAACTTTCTCAAATCAGTTTTTACTACTTATGCAGATCTTCGCCTTGGTTTTCTTTTTGTCAATTTTCATGTTGCATTTCGATTGGAATATATTTTGCATGGACTTCACTATTGTTTCTAGAGCCCTTTCATTTGCAGCGAGAACAGTTATATCATCTGCAAATCTTATCGTCAAAATATCTAAACCATGTATTTTGATTCCTTTACTCATTATGCTTTCTTTGATTTCGTTGATTTCTGCTTCAATGTATATATTAAATAGAACTGGTGACATTGCACATCCCTGTCTTACACCTTTTTAATTGATGCGTCTTCTTGTTCTTCTCCTATTTGAACAACAGCTGTTTGATCTCTATAGATGTTGTAAATGGCTCTCCTTTCCTTGAATTTTAGTCCCACCTTCTTTAGTATTAGAAACATTTTGTTTCAATTAAATTGCCTTAGTTTTTGTGAAGTTCAAAAATATTTCATTATTAAATAACCATTTCTGAATTAATATCAAGTCATTTTGAAGTTCAGTTATCGCTAAATTTATATCAGAATTCACAGAAACTATGACCAGATCGTCGGCAAATTGGAATAAGTGACATTTAGTATTAAGAAATTTCATATTTCTTAATACTAAGATGAAATGTAGAAATAATGAGAACAAAGCGTACATTATATTTTAACACCATCAGCTCAGGTGGAAGACGTCACCCTCAAATATCTTCGAGTAATTTCTTGTATGTACAGTTCACCTTATGCTAGAATATGCAAACAAAAATTCTAGTTCGCTCTGTGATTTGAACATTTATCTATATTTCCTGTAAACAAATATCTTCTAATATACAGGGTGTTCCAACCTACCGAGCACTATTTTTTTCTTATCGGGAGCTATCCTAGCGGCGTAGATGGGGGGAGGAGGAGGAGAGTTAAATGGCTCTTCCTCTCGCAATTGAAATGGAATCCATATTTTTTAATTGTACTTTATGTTTTTTTTTGTTCTTTGTTCCGAGTACCGGGACATGGAACAACAAGGCATTGCAATGAACAAACTGTAAAATATATTTTTTTAAAATAAATCTGATTGGAAATGATTAAAAAAAGAGCTTTACTCCCCCCTAAAAAATACCCATAAAAGGGCCGTTAATACCAAAAATTAAATTTCACCTACATATTTTTATTTTACCATGTGAACGAACGCTACCATTAGTGAAAACCCGAAGCCTCTGTGTGACAATCCACAACAAAATGGCGATCAATGAAGGTATTTCTAATAATTCTGAATTGGATGTACCTACCTACTCACATACCTAACCGGTTTAGAAAAAAATAAGTGACGATGAAAACTGGACCACCCTGTATGAGTATTGTCATTTTACAATTTTCACAACTTTTCTCTTTTTTATGAGATCTCAGTTTTGGGATCTTTTTCAGCCGAATTTCGGTTTATTATTGTCAGCAGAAAAAATGCGAATTTAACAAATAATATTTGTGTTAACGTAAGAAATGTTGTAACAATAGTAGAACTCATTAATTTTCTTTTAAGAAAAAAAATTCATTAGCTGGGCTCAAACCGCCGATTGTGTCAGCAAAATTGTGAATTTTACAATATTGCAAAAAGAAACATAAATATTTTAAACTTAAATTCCCAATTTGGTTTCAAAAGTGAAATAAAAAATGTTTTCTCTATTTGAAAAACTGAAGTTGGATTCAAAATTGACCTCATTTTGAATCCGTGATGAACACGCTTTTTGTTGATCTTATATTCTAATCCCATAGTGAGATTTCATGGACTGCCAGTTGGGTCTCTTAACAATTTTTAGCATGTCGATTAAGTTTTTCATTAACATGGTGGATTTCGATTTTGTATGACTGAAATATTTTGTTCATTTCTTTGCATGCTCTGATCTCTTATTTTCTTTTACATGTATATTGTAAATTGTATACACTGGAAAACGTTTTCTTTATTTCAAAAGGGAATTTGTTTTTCATTATTTTCAAAGGGGGGTGAAATTAGACATCTTTAGGTCCCGGGGGGGGGGGGTATAATTAGAAAATTTAAATAGAACTACCCCTCTTGTACTTTGTACTACATTTTCATAATAGAAAATGAAAATATATTGATAGATATTTATCAATACTCAAAACAAGACTGAAGTTGAACTTTCGTATAATAGAGAAAAGCTATCTTTTACGAAGTAGAACAACAATTTCCAGTGTGTGAGCTCCACTCAGGGTCGCATCAGTGAACTTTTTTTTTCAAATTTCTAACCGTCGATCGTTGGGAAGACAGTAAAATGGGAGTCACTTTTACCCAAATGATTCCAAAAGTATGTAAAAATCTCAACTTATAAAATCGGCCCATTTTTGAGTACCGATCTCAAAATATTTTAATTATTTTATACTCTCGAAAACTGTATAACAAAAAGTTAGTTAGTTAGTTTTACCGAGGCCAGATAATAACGGATTTTTCTTTCTTGAATATTGGTTATTTCTATTATACAATTCATTATTATTTGGAAAAAAATCACGAAAGATAATGGGAACTTTGGGGGGGGGGGTCCTTTATTTTGAAACATGGTTTCAATGAACGCAATACTTTCTGTTACAATCTGTATATCTTTATTTTTAAGATAACCTTATTTTGTTGAGGTTCTTTGGAGTGAATGGAAAATTCCAAATGCCTTTTATAACTGATTATTTATTTTCCATAAATCTTAAGATAATAATCTTAAGATAATGATACTCATTGCGATGTTTGATCGCAATGAGTATGATGTCATGAATGCGCATGCGCTGTTGCACAGGGTGACTAAGCGGGTCTGTCTTTCAGGGTGGCGGTTTTTTTTACCACGTAGTCAAACATCCGGTGTGGAACATCACACGACTTTGCTTATCTGTAAAGAAGAAGAAAGTATTATTATGGGCTGAAAATTTCAGTGCCCAAACATGTTTTGAAGTCTCCAAATTTCAAAATTCGCCATTGGTTCTTGTGTTTTCCTGTAATGAAAAATATGTCTTATGAATGGTAAGAACTTCCCCCCCCAAATCACTTCGTGTGCCAAAAAAAAAAAAAAACACCAAGAGAATTGTGCCCAACAACATAATACCTATTCAAGTGGTTCGTCTCTCTCCAAAAAATCTAAAAATTGTAGACACAAAGGAAGTAATAACGTATAAGTGCCAAAGTCTATGTCACATCCAAACAATTTGCCTACAAAGGAGGTGATATGATATGAGCGCCAAGTTCTTGTCAACTGAAAATTATTTGCCTCCAAGGATATTCGAGAGCTACAAACAAAAACTACAATCATTTTTTGACCCTGAGTACTTGGCGCACATATTACCTGAATATTGTATCGTGTCTTTCTAATAACTATTCACTGCAAGAATAGGCTGTCAATATTTAAGTAAACTGTGCGACAAGTGCCCGGGGTCTAAAAATGTATTGTAGTTTTTTGTTTGTAGCTTCTGAGCGGTCCTAGTTAGTATGTTCAGAAGCTTCTAAAGGAAGATTATAAGAATATTCAGGAATGCCTCGCATCTACAATACTACAACATTCTCTGTTAGGCAGATGACGTAGATTAGGGGTTTCCAATCTATTCTCGAGGTTCGCAAATTTGAGAACTCCATGTCCCTTGTAAAGCGGCAACAAACATTTCAGAGCTTTGAAAGTAAAAGAATCATTTTTTTACCCTCCATGTGAAAATGTAAATTCTTTTACTCATATCTACTTTCATGCAACATTTCAGCGTCCTAGCAATTGAAAATAGTTTTTGTACATCACCTTCCCTAAAACAGAATCGTGTGAGAGACAAAGAGTGTGTATTTTATTATTTTCCCGTTTAATTGTATGTAAATGCATGCAATACTTCAGCTTTCTATCAATTGAAACTAATTGCATGCATCTTCTTCCCCAAAGCGGACGGCTTTGGAGCACTGTGAATAAAAGACCGCATGTTAATATTTATCCTTTGAATTGCATGTATGTACCTAAATATTTCTACAGAAAATCAAATTCTTTGACTCTCAGTTCTCTTCTCTCTAGACTAGAGCACTGAGAGTTAAATACTTTGATGTTTGCCCTTTCCATTGCATAAGTATGTATATAAAATTATCGATAAGAATATTATTATTTTTTATTTTTCTTTCGAAAATTTTATTTAATCAATAAATTTAAAGATTAAATCTATTTTAATGAACCAGGGCCAAATGCACTTTTTGAAATTGAAATGGAATCCTGTACTTTTTTTTGATTTTCCTTAAGAAGGTGAAATTAGTTTTTAGATCAATGTTACAGTCCCCCCACTCAGCAAATAAAATACCCAAGTGAACAATGGCTCTGCCCTTTTAAGACTTCTGACTTTTAAATTTGAAAATCTTGTCATTGAAATCACGACTCAGTTATAAATTTACTGTTTTTTTTTTTTTTTTTTTTTTTTTTTTTTNTTTTTTTAAGGTAGAGGGGTCTAGTTTTATTTTATTACATCTTGTATAACGGCCCCTGTTTCGAGCTTCGATGTAAAATTTCAATTACTGTGTTGCAAAAAAGGTGGCTCATCTACTGAAATCATCAAAAGTACACATTTTTATTTTCATCACTGTCGTAGACTGACAAAATCAAATCTCATTTTTCTTCGGGAGGTTAAAACTATATTTTAATAGAACCAGTAGAAAATAACTTAAATATAGAAATATTTTGGCAAAAAATAACAAGTAGGTATATTAACCTTCTCATTTCTTTCACATAAAGTCAGAGGAATGAGATATTTTCAATAAAAATACTGTAGGTTTAGAATACGAATTATTTACTATGTAATTGTATTGAAAATTTCTCATTCCTCTGGCCCCAATGTGAAAGAAATGGGAAAGTAAATGTTTGTCATTTTTTGCTAAAATGTTTTGCATATTTAAGTTACTTTCTACTGTTTGCTAAATCATAATTTTACTTCGGACTTTCTACCCGAGAACACCCGTTTTCTAAACGGCCCGATTTTAAATTCCCGAAGAAAAATATATTTGACTTTGTCGTTCTACGACACTGTTAAAAATGAAAATACTTTGGATGATTTCAGTAACCCTTTTTGGAACACAATAATTATTGAACTTTTACATCGGATGTCAAAATTTGATCCGTTATACAGGGTGTAATGAAATTAAACTTTAGACCCCTCTATCTCCGCTCCTGATTAAATGTCAATGAAAGTTAGTCCTTATTTTATTTCAACTTTTATATTGAAAAATAAAATTGATACCATTCCATTTACAATCCTTGAGAAACGGAAACTTTTGTTTAAAAAATGCCATTTCTGGGGATCGAACCTGGATTTATAAGAATTTAAAAATTCTAAGCAATTCAAAAGTTCCATGGCCTCCCTCCGCTAGGACTTCTGGAACATACTGTAGGTATATTCCGCCATAAAATAAAAATTGAATTCACAATTATCATACCTCAGCGTAATGGCTGAATTGGGATAAACTGCTATTTGTTTAATTTTTTAGAAGAATTTAATTTTCGATTTTTGTAATTTATATTGGTGTTTTATTCCAAATAGGTTTATTTATTATTAGGTTTCTATGAAAGTTTCATATTTAGTACCCATTTTGCACCCCATATTTATTTTATGTGAAGGTTATAGCATGCTTGCATCTGCATCTCTGTTGCTGGCTTAATAAAAAAATGCTTACAGTTTGATTCATTTTATTTTTATTACAGCAAGAAGACCAAAAAATAATATATAACCTCACAATGGGATTTACTATTAAAAATTTAGAGAGTGGTCCATCTGAGTATAATTGTGAAGGTACACGAGACTCAAAATCAGAGTCGATATCCAATATATTAGTACATGTCCCCGGTAAGTGAAATTTTTACGTATACAGGGTGAGTCATTTTAATTCACAAGGTACATTTTGTCGAAAACCATTTTTTTTAAAAAAAAGTGTTCGAGACAAAATATTAATTGATTTTTGGGGTCACCATGACCCTGAAAATTTTCTCAAAGATCGCGTTCAAGGTTAACTTTGTTAATCTAAAAAGATTTATTGAACTGAACAACAACAACAACAACAACGAAGAAAAGGTTTCAATTCAATAAGTCTACAGCAAAAACAACAAGTTGTTGACAACGAAGAAAAGGTTTCAATTCAACAAGTCTACAGCAAACAACAACAAGTTGTTGACAACGAAGAAAAGGTTTCACTTCAACAAGTCTACAGCAAACAACGAGAACATTGTTGACAACGAAGAAAAGGTTTCAATTCAATAAGTCTACAGCGAACAAGAACATTGTTTACAGCGAAGAAAAGGTTTCAATTTCAATAAGTCTACAGAGAACAACAAGAACATTGTTTACAGCGAAGAAAAGGTTTCAATTCAATAGGTCTACAGCGAACAACAAGAACATTGTTTACAGCGAAGAAAATGTTTCAATTCAATAAGTTTACAGCAAACAACAAGAACAATGTTGACAACGAAGAAAAGGTTTCAATTCAATAAGTTTACAGCAAACAACAAGAACATTGTTGTCAACGAAGAAAAGGTTTCAATTCAATAAGTCTACAGTGAACAACAAGAACATTGTTGACAACGAAGAAAAGGTTTCAATTCAATAAGTCTACAGCGATAAAACAACACAGGAAATTTGTTGACAAGGGCAACTGAATTATTTTTGAAGATATTTTAAAGAAATTTGTCATGATAAGACTTTTGTTTTTGAAATTTCTTCTTTGCATTTCTGAATTGTAAATTACTGGGCCAGCATTTTCATGAATGTCCTTTCTTGCTTTCGATTGGGGATAAGTCCATTCCCTCCTCGCTGCCTTGGATCAGTTCTTTTAAATTATTTACCCCTTAGCTGTACATAATTGTTATAAAAAAATGTTTTTGAAATAGCTCTGTATATTTTGCCTGACATTAAATTTCTTATCAGTATTCTGATATACATATAATAGATAACTATTACAGTTCATGCATGTTTTTTTGTTGATTGATTATTATAAGTGTAATAATATAGTAGGGTAACACTAAAAACCTGACATGTTAATATCATTTATTTTTCAATAAAAAGTTTTTTGTATCAACTGCAAAAATGTTGGTCGTAGCGCTTCCGTCTTTTACGACATTCTCAGTGAAGTCTACTTGAGAATATCGTAACAGACAAAAGCGCTCGTGACTCACCAATATTTTTGCAGTTGATACAATTTTTTTTTATTGAAATTTATATTTCATAATGACTGCAAACATCTTAAATACCATCTCTAAAATCATTTATTTGATTAAGGTACCCCATTTCCTCTATTTAATTTTGCATGATAAATAAATAAATATAAAAAAAAAAAAAAAATGGTA